>LNAC01001929.1:12383-70576 GCA_002007465.1 Ailurus styani
TGCACCCGAATGTTTATAGCAGCAATGTCCACAATAGCCAAACTATGGAAAGAACCTAGATGTCCATCAACAGATGAATGGATAAAGAAGAGGTGGTATATATATACAATGGAATACTATGCAGCTATCAAATGAAATGAAATCTTGCCATTTGCAATGACGTGGATGGAACTAGAGGGTATTATGCTGAGTGAAATAAGTCAATCAGAGAAAGACAATTATCATATGGTTTCTCTGATATGAGGAACTTGAGAATCAGGGTGGTGTGTTGTGGGGGGTAGGGAGGGAAACATAATGAAACAAGATGGGATGGGGAAGAAGACAAACCATAAGAGACTCCTAATCTCACAAAACAAACTGAGGGTTACTGGGCGGTGGGAGGGTAGGGATAGGGTGGATGGGTTATGGACATTGGGGAGGGTTTGTGCCTTGGTGAATGCTGTGAAAGATATAAGCCTGATGATTCACAGACTTGTACCTCTTGGGTAAAGAATAAAAAAAAATTTCCTGAGCCCATAAAAAAAATTAATTTGAAAACCAATCTTTGTCATCTCTTATTTTTCATATCCTTTTCATGCGTTTCAACTACCTACCCCCTCTACACTGCTGTTTATATGAATATTGAACTGTTTCTCAGGCTCAAATACCAAGCCATGATTGCAAATAAGTATCTTCCATCATTACTTATTTATTCCTTCTGGATTTCAGCCATCCACATAAAATTGTTTTCAACCTGCCTTGTCAAAAATAGTTTCAATGGGATTAATTACTTCAGTACATTATTTGTGCAATTGTTGGAGATGAGTAGTTTCATTACACATTTATTGCTCGAGGAAAGAAAAAAAATACGATGTGTATACACTTGAAGACAATGAACTGACTTTTTCAAAAACAGAAGATAGGTACAAAGTGGGGACCCTTTCCATGGGTACCTGATGTTGTCTTCCCTTTCTTTCCATGTACTCCCTTTATAAGTTACTTTGTGTCTTATTTCTAGTTTGAGTCGTTTTTGTTAATTTGTTTTTTTTATTTATCTTTTTTTTTTTTTGCTTTGTTTTGTCTTGTCGTTCAATTTCAAATTCGGTCTTTACCGTTTATTGGAATTTTAACAAGTGGAAAAGAGTGTAACTATTTCTTACTCATCAGGCAAATCCTAGAAACAGAAGGACAAATACTTATAGGTTTATTTTTCCACATTAACTCATCTTCTTTAGTCATTTTTTTTCATTCTCATGCATGGAAAATATTTTTGAACATTTGTTCTACTTTCAGAAAAACTCACACTTCTTGTTGAGAATATGAAAGACTCAAAGTATAGTACAAATAACTCTCCTCCACATTTCACCACCCCCAAAAACTGGTGATCAAAAATCTTAGGTTATGTAACTATATATTGCCATACAACCAAAATATCAGGAAGAATCCTTCAACTGCTAAGAAAAACTGTTAATCCCAAAGTACCAGAGTCAGATCTGGTTTGACCAACTTCAACTGCTTCCCTTATAAATGCACACATTTTTTTCTATATGCAAATATAATCCAAAGAAAATCAGTGAGATTTCTCTGATTTATAAGTACAGATTCAATGCCATACAAACCGATCCTTGTAATTATTAATGATAAAGCAGCATGTGAAAAGAAAATAGCATTGGACTGGAAGTATAGGGGATAAGTTAACTTTACATTTTGATATGATGAATGCAAATTAATCACAATATTGATGAAAAATTTATTTTTCATTGTGTTGTCATGGTTTTATATAGATAGAGCCATAAATAGAAAATATCAGATAAAGCTCATGTCTCCAAGATCCCAACCTCTTTTACATAGTGCAACCATCATATAACCCCATTTTCCTCTGTTTCTTCTTCACGAGACAAAAGGATATCTTACTCTGAATTCACTCACTGCTAGTCCTAGTGGTAAAAATGTGTTTTAAGAAGTGAGAAATAAGCATCCCACCTTCTTTTCAATGCTGAACCAAAATAACTTCCCAAAACTACAATTTATTAAATTACATGAATATTTCTCTGTTCCTTTAATGCAGAAATTAAAGGGTCATGTATAAGATGTAGTTCACAATATAAAAATCAAGGGACACCTGGGTGGCTCAGTCTGTTAAGTGTCTGCCTTCAGCTCAGATCTTGATCCCAGGGTCCTGGGATTGAGTCCCTCATTGGGTTCCTTGCTCAGCAAGGAGCCTGCTTCTACCTCTGTCTGCTTCTTCCCATGTTTGTGCTTTCTATCTCTCTCAGACAAATAAATAAATAAAATCTTTTAAAAATATATACAAATCAAGAACATTATAACAGTGAACTCTCAAGAAAAGACTCTAGTCATAGGAATAAAAGACTCTGAAAGATGCAGCCTTACTTTCCTGTCAGGTGAAACAGCAAGGACTCTTCTGAAAGCAAAACTCTCACAGGAATACATATACCTGTGTTTGCCTCTAATTAAAATCAGAGAAGCAGAAGCAAGGTCATCTTAGCTGATCCTAATTACTATGCTGCTATGAAGAGATACTTGGAAATATCTTCAAATCCACATACTATGGTTTCAAAGAACAAATAAGTAAGTGTATGCTGGAAAGAAATAACATAATTATACCTACTTAGGCTGCCTCAGTTCGATCTATCAAGTGTCCTTAAAGGATAAGGGTCATTCTTCTGTTGCTATCCTGTCTGCTTGACAGAATGGTGTACATTGCTGTGAAAAGACACAAGAGAGGTAGCTGTAACTTTCTTCTCAACAAAATTGTATGACAGCTTTCTATATCTGCCACATGGAATTCAAGTAGCAGCTGTAAACTTAGGAATATTCTGAGATGATAAATTTCCATGGCAAGGGATATAGGGCCTTCAACTGAGAGAGCATGAATCAAGGCTGTCATGGGGATCTGATGTTCCTTTTTATCTCTCAGAATCACATCTTTAATTTCTAATTAAGGAATTATCCTTAATGAGGGTTACTGAAAACTTTTAAATGAATGAAACCCTCTCCAAGAAGTCTTCTTTTCTTTTCTTTTTTTGTGTTTCTTTTTTTAATTTAATTTTATTTTTTCAGTGATCCAAGATTCATTGTTTAAACACAGCACCCAGTGACCCATGCAATACATGCCCTCCTTAATACCCACCACCTGGCTCACCCATCTTCCCTTCCCCCTCCCCTCCATAACCCTCAGCTTGTTTCTCAGAGTCCACAGTCTCTCATGGTTCATCTCCCCCTTCCAATTTACCTCAATTCACTTTTCTGTCCCTTCCCCTAGCGTCCTCCATTTTACTTCTCATGTTCCACAAGTAAGTGAAACCATATGATAATTGACTTTCTCTGCTTGACTTATTTCACTCAGCATAATCTCCTCTAGTACCGTCCATGTTGATACAAAAGTTGGGTATTCATCCTTTCTGACGGCTGAGGAATATTCCATTGTATATATGGGCCACATCTTCTTTATCCATTCATCTGTTTAAGGGCATCTCGTCTCTGTCCACAGTTTGGCCATTGTGGTCATTGCTCCTATGAACATTGGGGTACATATGGCCCTTCTTTTCACTCCATCTGTATCTTTGTGGTAAATGCCAAGTAGTGCAATTGCAGGGTCATAGGGTAGGTCTATTTTTAATTTTTTTGAGGAATCTCTACACTATTTTTCAAAGTGGCTGCACCACCTTTCATTCCCACCAACAGTAAAAGAGGGTTCCCCTTTCTTCACATCCTCTCCAGCACTTGCTTTTTCCTGTCTTGTTGATTTTGGCCATTCTAACTTGTGTAAGATGGTATCTCAATGTGGTTTTGATTTGAGTTTCCCTGAAGGGTAGTGATGATGAACATTTTTTCATGTGTCTGTTGGCTATTTGTATGTCTTCATTGGAGAAGTGTCTGTTCATGTCCTCTGCCTATTTTTTTTTGATGTGATTCTTTGTTTTTTTGGGGCATTGAGCTTGAGAAGTTCTTTATAGATCTTGGATATCAGCCCTTTGTTGGTAGTGTCATTTGCAAATATCTTCTCCCATTCCGTGAGTTGCCACTTTGTTTTCTTGACTATTTCCTTTGCTGCGCAGAAGCTTTTTATCTTGATGAAGTCCCAGAAGTTCATTTTTTCTTTTGTTTCTTATTTTCAACATGTATATTTATTTAGACATTTGTTATGAGACGTCAATAGGATATTCAGTCAAAAAGCAAGATAAGATTTGTAGTTTGAATCATGATCAGACTCCAAAGAATGCCAAATATCATTTCAGAATGGAGGAAACTTTTATTTAGCTAACTCATACTTTAAGAGTTTTACTTAAATTTCAGTTTGAAGCAGTCCTTGAGATGAAAATTGGTCATTTTCACACTGTAATTAAAGTGTTCTTATCAATTTCTGGTTTACAGACATTTTTGAAAGTCTGATGAAAATTATAATTTTTTCTCTAGATTATACATATTTTCATATATTCATAAAATTTTGAATGCATATATAAGTGCTTCCTGTATTCTCTAAGGTCCATGGTCCTAGATTAAGAATTGGTGTTCCCAAGGCCAAATATGGAAATGAAACATTTAAGTTTAAAGGAAAGTAATTTATAATTGTTTGTTTCCTTTTTCCAAACTATTCTGAAAAGGTAGATTTCCACAATGGTGCAATAAATAAATAAAAACACTTGTATAACCCCATAATTCAAAATACATAATTTGATTAACTCTTTGGTGGTCATATCTATTGAATGATAAGTCTTTTGCAAACAAGTTGAAAATGTCCAACAATTTCCTTGAATCAAACATAACAAAAGCAAATAAACAATTATGTTGTGGTTCAGAGAATTAATTTATGTTCCCAAAGCATATTTAACATACATAATTATATGCAGTGAGTAACTTCCTTTCTACGAGTATTTGAATTAGGAGAGTGTACAATTAAATGCAGAGTACTAGTTGTTACCTTGGAAGTTTAAGCTTCAGCTTAACAAAATGATTATCTTCATCTTATATTCCTAAGAAGACTGTGGGTTCAGGCTCCTTCAAACACTTTAGTCTGTATGATGATGACAAACTTTTGAATTCCTGAGATTTTAAAATAGGTAATTCCACTCAGTTTTACCAGTTGTAAAATTAAAAATTATGGCTCTAACCAAGCCCTAACTTGAATAGAGTATTTTACTGTGAACCATATTATTGTACTGAACTAGATGTTTGATTTAAAATTTCCTTTTAAATTTAAATTAGTTTAATTCCAAATAAAATTATGCTAAGTGCCCTCAGGAGTATCTTATTCATAGATGCATATAGAATGTGGGACAGTATATCTTCTTTATCATAGTGCCTTTAATAAAACTCTGTGGTCAAGTGTCCTCTGCTTTTGACTTTTAAAACTTACCTACTCTCCACCTGACATATTTGTATATTATCTTCAGTTAATTTAAATAAGTGAAACAATTCACCAAACCCAACACTTGTTTTACTTTATCTTCTCCTTGATTAATACAACACACTTAGTTATAACCTAGAGAAATCAAATCTGGTTTTTACTTAACTGAACTATGGAAGAACTCCTATAGTGATGTATATCTGAAACTGATATTCATCTATGTAATACTTATTTAACATTTTGAACACTCACAAGAAATCAATGCTGCACATCATCCTTCTCTTATTTAAGTGATTAAATATTCAAAAATATATAAGATATAAGATACTAAAAGAATTCAAATAAAACAAGATGAAAAACCCAACTGTTTCCTTTGACTTTATTTTTTCTGGGTGTGTAAGCAAAGGGTTGAGAAGTCTGTGCTATGTGGAATGTAAACAAACCTTATTAGTTTCTTTTCAATTTCTAAAGAACATAGTTCAGCTCTTCCCTGTTTGAGTCACTGATATCTATGACATGTAAGTCTAATGAAAAATCCAAAATAACCAACACCTGATAATTTTAATTGTCCTATAACCCTGACTTTTGAACATCAGAATGGCTGCATAGAAATCCAATACTCACAAGCTGAGAAAATATGTATGCCCACTATCCAGGTCTACCACCTTTAACTTTATTGACTTTTGGCTAGTACTTATTTGGCTTTTCCTTTGATTTGAGACTACAGTACTTGCTTTCCAGATGGATCACTTTACTGTTAGATTCACTGATTGAACTTTCTTTTTTCTTTTGGATGAGATTCTTTTGGCTTTAGTGAACTTTGTTTCTCAATATAGTATCACAACTGTTCATTGGCTGTTGAGAGATACTCCACTGTGCTGTTGGTTCCTTTGTTACCACCTAGCCCAGAAATTTCTTCCAGTTGTCTGAAAAACCAAAGCACAAATTCCTCTACTACCCAAATGTAGTACATTCTTACAAAATCTTTGCACGCCAAAATAGTGTAAAGTGAAGAAACAACTATTGTTTTGTAAAATCAAAAATACTCTTTGGTTTTCTTTCAGTTATCAAAAAGTGAGATTAATGGAGGTCTTTCATAAAAGCAAAGTGGCATAAAATAAACTTTCTTTTATTTTCTTTTATTTTCTCTTTTTTATTCTTTGCCCCAGGGGTACAGAACTGTGAATCATCAGGCTTACATCTTTCACAGCATTCACCAAAGCACAAACCCTCCCCAGTGTCCATAACCCATCCACCCTATCCCACCCTCCCAACCCCCAGTAACCCTCAGTTTGTTTTGTGATATTAGGAGTCTCTTATGGTTTGTCTCCTTCCCCATCCCATCTTGTTTCATTATTTTTCCCTCCCTACCCCCCACAAAGCCCCACCCTGCCCCTCAAGTCCCTCATATCAGATAATGGAGGAAACTTTTAATTTATAGTGGAACTTGCTTTGTTACCAGAGACCTAAACTCTTGTGTCTCTGACATAACCACTCCATGTTTTCCTTGCTATAATCTGAATATTTGGGGTTTTTATTAAAGATTTTATTTATTTATTTGACTCACAGAGAGAGAAATTACAAGTAGGCAGAGAGGCAGGCAGAGAGATAGGGAGAAGAGGAAGCAGGCTCCCTGCTGAGCAGGGAGCCCGATGCGGGCCTCGATCCCAGGATGCTGAGATCATGACCTGAGCTGAAAGCAGAGGCTTTAACCCACTGAGCCACCCAGGTGCCCTGAATATTTGGGTTTTTAAAAATATTTTATTTATTTATTTATTTGTCAGAAAAAGGGAGAGAATGAACACAAGCAGGGGGAGCAGCAGGCAGAGGGAGAAGCAGTCTCCTCGCTGAACAAGGAGCCAGAGGTGGGACTTTCATGGGATCATGATCTGAGTAGAAGGCAGACACTTAACTGACTGAGCTACCCAGGCATCCCTAATCTGAATACTTGTGTCACACCAAAATCAGTATGTTAAAATGCTAAACCTTGTAAGTGATGGTATTAGGAGATGTGGCCCTTGGGAGATGCTTAGGTCATGAGGATGGTGCCCTCCTGAATGAGATTAGTGCGTTTATGAAATAGACCCAAGAGAACTCCTCCCTTTCACAATGCAAAGATATAGCAAGAAAGTGCCATTTATGAACAAGGAAGGGGGACCTCACCAGACACTGGATTCCCTCACATCTTTGTCTTGGACTTCTCAACCTCCAGAACTGTGAGAAATAAATTTCTGATGTTTATAAGTTACCCAGTCCATGTTTCTTTTTTGTTTGTTTGTTTTTTGTCATTGTTGTTTTTGTTATAGCATTCTGAATGGACTAAGACATTCCCTATTTTTAGACCACACACTAGGATTCTGTCTAATTTCAATCTGACTTGTGCTCTAATATTTCATAGGAACTAATCCCTAGTGTATTGGGCTATTTGGAATGCTTTCTAAAATATACAAGGGAAGGAATATGAAAATCAATTGCACTATCTATTTCCCCTGTCGGGTGATGGAATTGTGCTATAAATATACTGATTACTCATTCAAGTAATGTCTTCTTGTAATCTTGATAACACACCCCTCTCACCACATAATATTATCTTGGACAGTCATGCCTGCCTGCCAAATTCAAGTTTGAAAAGCACACTGGGTGAATTTTCTTCTGCACTTCCCTGGACAAGCCTCTCAGAAACTTAGGTATTAGAAATTCTCGATGTTTTATGTAGGAATTCACCCCAATTATGCTACAGGTGATACTTGTTTTGGTGCTATCCACCTTCATTCCATTCAATAAATAGTATTATTCTAGC
Source organism: Ailurus styani (assembly GCA_002007465.1). Lineage (NCBI taxonomy): Eukaryota > Metazoa > Chordata > Mammalia > Carnivora > Ailuridae > Ailurus > Ailurus styani. The sequence continues at coordinate 20,534 of LNAC01001929.1, forward strand.
TGTTCTCAGACTCATTGCCAACGTTAATCTATTTTCTAAATTCTATCTCTTTTCTTCATGAGCTCTTCTTGCATTCATTTTGAAGACTCATCTTACTTTTTTTTTAAAGTAAAGTATACCTTACACACAATGTTACATTAGTTTTGGATGTACAGCATAGTGATTTAACAACTATTTATGTTATGCTGTGCTCACCACAAGTATAGCTACCATCTGTTATCATACAATGCTATTATACTACCATTGACTATATTCCCTATACTGTACCTTTTGTCCCTATGACTTATTTATTCCATAACTGGAAGCCTGTGTCTCCCACTAATCTTACAATTTTGATTAAGCATTCCCTAAGACACAATAAGTTATTAAAATACCCCTGCATTTCTGACTGCCAATATCTGTAAGAATTAGTTTAGGTACCTAAAAGAAAGCTATGCAATTCAAACGATGCAGACTTTCTTCAGCACTTGACCAGGATATCTTACTACTATCAATTCTATATGACAAAACCCAAATAGTATAGTAAGTCATGTAACAAAGATATAACTAAGAATTATGTTTTGAACATTTTAATTGAAGGAAGTGAGTTTGATAAGTTCTTTACAGATTTTGGAAGTGGCAAAGAACTGCTACTTAAATAATATCTACTTGTGCCTATGGGAAATTCATTATTTCCATTTATAAACTAGCCAGGAAGTTCACAGGAGAAATCAGAGATAAAAGTAGTATTCGTGAAATAAAAATAAATGCCACAATATCAGTCATATCATGCTATTTCTGAAAATGAGAGAGTTTATCTTTAGAGAAATAAGACTGTTAAACTAAAAAATCACATATTTCTTTAAATATATGTAGGCTTTGAGAACACATAAGAGTCAGGTAATATGCCTAGTTTCTACATAATAATATCATGACCTCATTGTAAATGCATACTGTAGAAAAGAAAACTTTTTATTAGGAATTCTAAATCCCTTAGGTGTGAATGCTATTAACTTGAACAAGGGAACATGTATTCTTAGAACAAAGTATTTTCTAAAATTAAAATTATTTTTATTTTCCTTTTGAGGTAATCTTTATTTTTTAATTTCAAATAGAATTAAAAGAACATATGAGATTGGGTGTTTAGTAAATGGAAGTTGTGTTTAAATTTTCTGAATCATTGTAATATAGATTTTTCTGATTAGATAGTAGAACTGTTTTTTACTTTGAATACTTTGAAATAATTTGAAAATTGTTAAAACAAGCATACTTATAGAATTAATGCCCTTCCCGATGGTGATTTACCAAAAAACTTTCCTTCTCCAATACAGAGAGTTGGAAAGAGCTCTGTAGTATGAATTAGTAGATCTGGCATTTAGTCTTTGTTTTTCCACTAATGAGAACTTAGGCCATAGGTAAGTTACTTTTTATTCCTTAGTTTTCCCTTAGTTTCTCCTTAGTTTACACAGTTTTGAAACAGGACATTTTCATAAGAAGATTGTTAGGGTCCATTCCAGGTGTAATATTCTATGATTATATTTTCCTCTTTAGTCTTGCTTAAGTCCTTATATTATTTGTTCTCTTAAGTAAAAACACTGAGTGCTTTATTAAAAGATAAATATTGTCTGAGAAAATTTGCATATTAAGTCATTACTCATCATTAAAACCTCAAATTGATTCAGATTATTAAATTAGCTATCAGGTACTTGAGGGAATAGAAGAAAGGGGAAGTTGGACATGAAGGGAAAAGGGCAGAAAACTAATTTCAAAGTGTCCTAACAAGCTAAAGGTCGGTGTATAGATATCAGGCACTAGTCTAGACAACATCAATGTTTGCCTAAGAGAAATCTTAGTGATATGTTCATACATATTATGAAATAATGTTAAGTGCATACCCTAATTGAGACCCCACTGGATATGAAAAAGGGGCTTATTTGATAACTTGTGTCCCAGATATTTTATTCTGGATCTGCTGACTCAAAAATAGCAAGTGACTTGCCATAATTTTGTGGTGGAGTAAAATAACTAACTAGAAGAGAAAAATATTGGTGCCCTGCTCCATGGCAAAGTGAGTTATAATAAGGAATAATTTTTTAGCTCTGTCACAGTAAATGAGCCCTTTCCAGGTTTTAGTAGTTGTATGCTTCTCTAAAATTATGTGAAAGTTTTCAGCAGCCCTAAATTATATTTGCATCAAGAATGATAAAAGGAAGTATGAGTCTTGCCATTTATTTATTTATTTGTTTGTTTGTTTATTTATTTATTTTAAATATTTTATTTATTTGTCAGAGAGAATAAGAGCTAGCACAAGCAGGGGAAACAACAGGCAGAGGGAGAAGCAGGCTCCCCGCTGAGCAAGGAGCCTGATGTGGGACCTGATCCCAGGATGCCAGGATCGCAACCTGAGCCGAAGGCAGATGCTTAACCAACTGAGCCACCCAGGTATCCCTCACCCTCTTATTTAAAGAGATTATCCAAAACACTCACACAAGATTTGTACAAAATCTAATTGATCAGATGTTAGTCACTTAGCCATATAGAACTGCAAGAGATTCCTGGAAACAATGCTTAATCTGGATACAGAAGGTCATACATCTTGGAGGCCAGTAGTATTCTGGGCCACAATATGCACTATCACAGAGTCTGAGATCCTTACATACTGCTTTTTATTGAGGATAGAAAGTCTCCAGTTAAAAATGAAAATTAATTTTCAGAGAAGCCTTAAAGTTTGCAAGAAGGTACTACCATAATTATCTAAATAAATAATAACAGACTAGAATCCCGGAAAAGTATACATATTACTGGAAGATAAAGCCTCTAATGTAATATTCAGAGTATAATAAAAATAAAAGCAATAATAAACAACATGTAGAAGTACAATTTCTGTCTTGGATTATACACATTAAAGAATAGAACATATTCAAATTAGGAACAAAAGGATTAGAAATAACTGTCACGGGATGCCTGGGTGGCTCAGTCAGTTAAGTGTTTGGTTTTAGCTCATATCATGATCCTGGAACCCTGGTATTGAGCCCCACATCAGGCTTCCTGCTCAATGGGGAGCCAGCATTTTCCTTTCCCTTTGCCTGTTGCTCTCCTTGCTTGTGCTCTTTCTCTCATCAAATAAATAAAATATATTTTTTTAAAAGTATCTTTCTGGATGCCTGGGTGGCTCAGTGGGTTAAAGCCTCTGCCTTCGGCTCAGGTCATGATCTCAGGGTCCTAGGATCAAACCCCGCATTGGGCTCCCTGCTAGGCAGGTAGCCTGCTTCCTCCTCTCTCTCTGTCTGACTCTCTGCCTACTTGTAATCTCTCTCTCTGTCAAATAAATAAATAAAATCTTTTTTAAAAAGTATCTTTCACTGTAATGACCTTTACAGAATAAGCGTATTGAAGTGACCAAAGTTAAGGAAAAAGGATGCTTTCTAGATAATTAAATAGAAACAGGCATAGGGCGCCTGGGTGGCTCAGTGGGTTAAAGCCTCTGCCTTCGGCTCAGGTCATGATCTCAGGGACCTGGGATCGAGGCCCACATCGGGCTCCCTGCTCGGCAGGGAGCCTGCTTCCTCCTCTATCTCTGCCTGCCTCTCTGCCTACTTGTAATCTCTCTCTGCCAAATAAATAAATAAAATATTTAAAAAAAAATAGAAACAGGCATAGAAAAAATTAAACTTCTAGAATTTTCTATCTTTGCCAATATCATCTATAAACTTTTAAGACCAAAAACATATTTCATTAAGGGATGAATTGTTTTTGCATCTTAATTTAATAAAGGATATTTAGGTGTCATTTCTTTCTATTGAACAAATGTCAAAGAGAAACATCCATCATCCATTTAATGTTAGATTAAAGAGTATGTAAATAATTTAGAACAGAGGGGAATATGGTATTTTTTTGGTTTTAAAAATAATCATTCTAGGACCAAAAGAACCATGGACCACTAAAAAATAACACAAGAGACCTACTGGTTTGCTTCAATTTGAGGTGACTCATTTCAACAAAGGCTTCACAAAATCCGTGAGACAAACAGAGGAGGAGCCACAAAAATTACAGGCCTGGAGAAATATAGCTATAACTGTATAACAGACCAAAGGACAAAGGGCATAAGAGCAGCAGAGTATTGAAAGTTACCCACGTGGTGCCATGTTAGGGACACTAGATAAACATATCTGTATTCCCAGCTAACCCAGACATGGAGCCTGAAATTCAAGATCAAACACAATATGAATTACCTAAAAGGGTGAGATAATAATCTGTTATCAATAATTAATGCCAAGTCACAGATTTATTTATCATTATATCAATCAGTAGGATTCTGAGTGGGAGAGGTACTGGATAGGTAAAGTTGATATTAAGAAGGTAATAAAAGTACGAAGCAAAGAAGAGCTGGCAGGGTAAGATGGGTGACTGGGAGGAAAAAGATCACAGGAACATTCTCTAGATAGCAGGAAATAAAACTTTAATATGTTAATACAACATATAAGACTAACAAGTAGATAAAATAAGTGATGATCTTAGGACTTGGAAGATGATGGCAGAGTAGGCGGACCCTAGGCTCACCTTGTCCCACAAATACACCTAGATAATTATCAAATCATCACAAATACACCAGCAATTGATCTGAATACTGGCAGAACAAACTCTTCAACTAAGGGTAGACAACAGGCCACATCAAGGAAGATAGAAAGTGTGGAGATATGGTTAGGAAAAGAAACAAACTGTGCTGTAGTGGGGAGGGAGGAAGCCAGTACAGAGAAGGGTGAGAGATAGAGTAACACACAGAGGAGTGCACAGGGAAAACAAATTGCCATAGAATTGGCTTAGAAAGCAAGATGGACTAAATTTTGTGACTTCTGGCAACCCCGGGATTTAAAGCATGAAGTTTCAGGGTCAGTAGGATTGGCTGGGTTAGAGTCCTGAGGGCATTGCACTGCTCTTGGAAAGTAGGCAGGCAAACAAACTGTGGACATACGATTTGGATATTTGTAGGAATAAGAGAATCACTGACAATTGTTACCTAACTTATTTACACCAAGACTCACCTTCCATTCTGCACATAGGTGAAACTCCCTTTCCCAGCTTTAGTCCCACATGTCAGGAATCATTTCCCAGAGACTGGTCCAAACATCTGCTCACACCACATCTTATGATTCAGGAATATTTGGGAGCTTTTGTTCTGGCACTAGTGGTGACAAGACTCATTTCACAAGCAGACCACAACACACCTAGTTAAAATGAACCACACTCAAGCTGTGGACTAAACACTGCCCAAAACAGGCAAAGAGAGCCTATGGAGATGACTGGACTGAAGGATAAAGCAGCCATAATAAAACAGCAGAGTGCAAGAGTACACATTGGAGATACTTGTTGAAGTGCCAGGCCCTAGATAATAGGGGCACTACATGCCAGAGCACTACAGGATCTCTTCTTCATAAAGCCATTTCCCTCAAGGACAGAAGGGATAGCTGACTTTCTTAACAGGAAACAGGTAAATGAAACAAAATGAGAAGACAGATATTTATTCCAAATGAAATAACAGGACAAGGTCACAGAGATCTAAGTGAAAAAAACATAAGTAACATTAATGATGGAATATTCAAAGCAATAAGTATAAGGCTATTCACTGGATTTGAGAAAAGAGCAGTAAACATCAGTGAGACCCTTAACGGATAATAAAGGACCAATGAGAGATTAAAAATGCAATAAATGACATTGGAAAAAATGCTTCATGCAGTAAACAGCAAGTTGGAAGATAGAGGGGGACAAATTAATGACCTAGAAGATGGAGTAATGAAAAATAATCAAGATGAACAAAAGAGAGGAAACGCAAAATGAAAATAGATTTAGGGAATCCAGTGACTCCATCAAATTGATAACATTCATACTAGAGGAGTCCCAGAAGAAGAAAAGAGAAAAGGTGGAAGGAAATTTACCTGAAGAAATAATAGTTAAAAAATTCTCTAATGTGCGGAAGGAAGCAGATATCCCTATCCAGGAGACACAAACCCCCCGGCCAACAAAATCAACAAAGGAGATACACACCAAGATGTATTGTAATTAACTTTGCAAAATAGAGTGATAAAAACATTTACAAACAGCAAGACAAAGGAGACAATAACATACAAGGGAAACCCAATAAGGCTATCAGGGGATTTTTCACCAAAAATCTTCAAGCCAGAAGAGACTGGACTGATATATTCAAAGTGGTGAATGAGATAAATCTGCAGCCAGCAATGCTCTATATAGCAAGGCTATCATTCAGAATAAGAGAGATAAAGAGTTTCCCAGACAAACAAGTACTAAAGGAATTTGTTACTGTTAAACCAACCCTGCAAAACATATTAAAGGGAACACTTTGAGTGAAAAGGGGAGATCAAAAGTAACAATAAAAATGTAGGAAACACAAAAGCAGTAAAGATTAATATATTTTTTTAAGATTTTATTTATTGGGCGCCTGGGTGGCTCAGTGGGTTAAAGCCTCTGCCTTCGGCTCAGGTCATGATCTCAGGGTCCTGGGATTGAGGCCCACATCGGGCTCCCTGCTCAGTGGGGAGTTTACTTCCCCCTCTCTCTCTCTGCCTGCCTCTCTGCCTCCTTGTGATGTCTCTCCCTCTGTGAAATAAATAAAAATAAAATCTTAAAAAAAATTTATTTATTTCACAGAGGGAGAGAGATCACAAGTAGGCAGAGAGGCAGGCAGAGAGAGAGGGGGAAAGCAGGCTCCCCGATGAGCAGAGAGCCCAATGCGGGCCTCGATCCCAGGACCCTGAGATCATGACCTGAGCCGAAGGCAGAGGCTTTAATCCACTGAGCCACCCAGGCACCCAAGATGAATATTTTTGTAACACATCAGTCAAGGAACTCACAAAATAAAAGGATTAAAATATAACAAAATAGACCTAAAATATGGGGGAGGAGAGGAGAAAAGAATGGGTTAAAACTTAAACAACCATCAGTGAAATATAGACTGCTTTATACAGCACAGGTTATATGCAAACTTAGTGGTAACCATATATCAAAACCCACAAATATTAAAATTTAAAGAGAAAAAAATAAAAATATATCACTGAAGAAAATCAGCAAAACATGAGACAAGAAAAGATCAGAGAAAATCTTCAGAACAACCACAAAAAATAAAATAAAATGACAATATAAACATATCTATCAGTAATTACTTTGAATGTAAATGGATTAAACTTTCCAATCAAAAGACATAGGGTAATAGACAGGATTAAAAGAAAACAAAAGCAAAAACAACACCCATGTATATGCTGCCTACAAAAGACTTATTTTAGACCTAAAAACATTAGCATGTTGAAAGTGAGGGAATGGAGAAACATCTATAATGCAAATGTATGTCAAAAGAAAGCCAGAGATATACTTATATTGAGCCAAATAGACTTTAAAATAAAGAGTGTAGGGCTCCTGGGTGGCTCAGTTGGTTAAGCAACTGCCTTTGGCTCAGGTCATGATCCCAGGGGATTGAGGCCTGTATCGGGCTCCCTGCTCAGCAGAAGGCCTGCTTCTCCCTCTCCCTCTGCCTGCTGCTCCTCCTGTTTGTGCTCTCTGTCAAATAAATAAATAAATTTTTTAAAATAAATAAAATAAAGACTGTAACAAAATTCAATGGTGGACACCATCTAATCATAAAGGGACAAGCTAACAATAAGATAGAATAGTTGCAAATATTTATGCACCCCACATACGAGCACCCAAATACATAAAACATTTAATAAAAAAAAGGAAGAAGAGAGAAGATGGTGGTAAAGTAGGAGGACCTTAGGCTTGCCTCACCCCATAAACACAACTATCAAATCATCATAAATATCCCCCAAATTGGCCTGAAGACGTACAGAACAAACTCCACAATGAAAGAGAGAGAAGGGACCACATCCCCCCCCCCCAAAAAAAGGAGGTGCCGAAATATGGTTTAGGAGACAAATGGATCATGGGTGCTGCAGAGGGAAGGGAGCTGTGGTACTGAAGAGGGGTGAGAGGAGAAAGGAGCACACATACTGAGAACATTTCCCTGAAGACATTGGCCTGGAAAATGAGAAGGGCTGAATTTCCTGAGTTATTGCAACCAGCAGGAATTAAAGCCTGGAGTTTTAAAGGACAGTAGGCATCTCTCGGATAAAGCCTGGAGAATACTGCACTGTTTCTGGAGAGAAGGCAGGGAAAAAACATGGAAACAGTGATCTGAAGAATGCTTGAGGCACACAGAAGGGAGATTATTCACTCTTCTAAAAGCACACCTATGAAAGGAATTAATTGTTCATGAGGAAGCCTCTTAGGGAACAAAGGAGCTAGTATGTGCAATTTCCATTCTCCACCCCTCAGCATAAATACAGAACCACCTGCCAGAAACAGTGCAGTGGGGACACTGGCTGTGTAACTTTCTTCCACCAAGCTCCAGGCCCCTGCACTATGGAGGTATTGTGCCCCCCTCTCAGAGTTGCCTCAGTCACAGCACTGCAGGCTCCTCCACCAGAAGACCAGCTAAACCTCATCCCATTCCATGTTTCCTAGCCAGAGAATTTGGCAGGGCCTCAGTTCTGGTAGAGGTGGTGTCTGGTATCATTTCACAAGCAGACCACAGTATACCTAGTTAAAACTCATTTCACAAGCAGACCAGAGTATACCTAGTTAAAACTAGCCACATTCAGGCCAGGGACCAAACACTGCCCAAAGCGGGCAAGAAGTGCCTGTGCAGATGACTGGACAGAGCATCTACAACACAATGCCAGAGCACAGTGGGCACTCCAACAATTGCCAGGCCCCTTGGCATTATGTGACCTCTTCTTCATAAGGCCATTACCTTCAGGAACAGAAGACATAACTGGCTTTTCTGACACACAGAAGAAAGCAGAAATTTAGACAAAATGGAGGAATTTATCCCAAATGAAACAAACAAACAAACAAACAAGATTAATGCTACAGCCAGAGATTTAAGCAAAAACAGATATAAGTAGCATGTCTAATGGAGAATTTAAATGAATAATCATAAGGATACTCACTGAGCTTTAAAAAAGAATATAAAACTTCCAGGAGACCCTTAACACAGAGATTAAAGAATCAAAAAAGGATCAGTTAGTGATGAAAAGTGCAATAAATGAGATTGCAAAAAGGTTTGATACAATAAACAGCAGGCTAGAAGATGCAGAGGAATGATTTAGTGACCTAGAATACAAAATAATGGGAAATAATGAAGCTGAATAAAAAAAAAAGAAGAAGAATTGCAGAAAATAAGAATAGACTTAGGGACATCAATGACTCCATCAAATGTAATAACAGTCATATTACACAAGACTGAGAAGAAGAAGAGAAAGAGAAGGAGGCAGAAAATTTTACTGAGGAAATAAAAGCTGAAAACTTACCTAATCTGGGGAAAGAAACAAACATCCAGATCAAAGAATCACAGAGAACTCTCAACAAAATCAACAAAAGCAGGAAAATACCACTACTTATTGTGATTAAATTTGCAAAAAAATAGTGATAAATAAACCTTAAAAGCAGCAAAACAAAAGAGTCTTTAATTTACAAGGGAAGACTCATAAGGCTAGCTGGAGATTTCTAAATACAAACTTGGTAAGCAAGAATGGGGAAGCAAAGTGTCAATGGGAAAAATATACCACCAAGAATATTCTATCCATTAAGGAGAATATTCACAATAGAAGGAGAAATAAGGAGTTTCCCAGATAAACAAAAACTAATGAAGTTCATAACCACTACATAACACTGTAAGAAATATTAAAGGGGATTCTTTGAGTGCAGAGGAAAGAACGAAAATGAAAAAATGAGAAAGGACCAGGGAAAACAAACAGAAATAACTACAAAATAAGAAATACAATGGCACTAAATACATATATATCTATAATTGCTTTGATTGTAAATGAAATAAACACTCCAATCAAAAGATACAGTGTGGGGAGCTTGTGTGGCTCAGTCTGTTAAGTTTCTGCCTTTGGCTCAGGTCGTGATCCCGGGGTCCTGGGATCAAGCCCCACATCAGGCTCCCTGCTCCGTGGAGTGCCTGCTTCTCCCTCTCCATCTCCTGCTCCCCCTGCTTGTGCTCTTTCAATCTTTCTGTTAAATAAATAAATAAATAAATAAATAAATAAATAAATAAATAAATAAATAAATAAAATCTTAAAAAAAAAGCTATAGGGTGTGAGGGTGGATTTTTTAAAAAAAGACATCTATCTGTCTATCTATCTATCTATCTATCTATCTATCTATCTATCTATCAATCTATCTATCTATATATATTGCCTAAAAGAGATTCATTAGACTTAAAGGCACCTGCAGATTGAAAGGGAGGGGATGGATAAATAATCACCTAAGTGATTGTCAAACAAAAGAAAGAGTAATTTGCAGATGTTGAACCAACCTTGTAGCCCAGGGATAAATCACATTTGGTCTGGGTGAATAATCCTTTTAATATAGTTTCATTCTATTAGCTAGTATCTTGGTGAGAATTATAGCATCCATGTTTTTTAGAGATGTTGTTTGTAATTCCCCTTTTTAGTGGGGAGTTTGTCTGATTTGGGGATCAAGAACATCCTGGCCTCATAGAATGAGTTTGGAAGTTTTCCTTCCATTTCTAATTTTTTGAAACAGTTTCAGAAGAAAAGTTTCATTCTTCTTTACACGTTTGGTAGAATTATGTTGTATGGCATCCAGGCCCTGGACTTCTGTTTTTTGGGAGATAGTTGATTACTGATTCAATTGCTATGCTGGATATGGGTTTGTTCAGGTTTTCTATTTCTTTCTGGTTCAATTTTGGTAGTATATGTTTCTAGGAATGTTTCCATGTCTTTCAGATTGTCTAATTTGTTGGCATACAATTGCCCATAATATGCTCTTATAATTGTTTGTATTTCTTTGGTGTTGGTTTTGATCTTTTCTCTTTCATTCATGATTTTATTTATTTGTGTCCTTTCTTTTCTCTTTTTGATAAGTCTGGCTAGGAGTTTATTGATCTTATTAATTCTTTCAAAGAACCAGCTCATAGTTTTGTTTATTTCCTGGACTGTTTTTTTCTAAATTTCTAAACCATTGATTTCTGCTCTAATCTTTATTATTTCTCTTCTCCCGCTGGATTTGGTCTTTATTTGCTGTTCTTTTTCTAACACCCTTAGGTATAACATTACGTTGTGTGCTTGAGCTTTTTCTTGTTTTTTGAGGAAGACCTGTATTGCTATGTACTTTCCTATTAGGACCACTTTTGCTGCATTATAGAAGTTCTGAACTGTCATGCTTACATTTTCATTTGCTTCCATGTATTTTTAAATTCTTCTTTAATTACCTGGTTGACCTATTCATTTTGTAGTAAGATGCTTTTTAACCTCCATGTATTTCTGTTCCTTCCAATGTTTTCTCCTTGTTCAAACTGGTCAGAATGGCTAAAATTAACAACTCAGGAAATAATACATTTTGGAAAGGATGTGGAGAAAAGGGTGACTTCTTATACTGTTGGTAGGAATTCAAACTGGTGCAGCCAATCTGTAAAACAGAATGGTAATTATTTTTACAAAAAGGTAAAATTAAAGCTACCACATGACCCAGCAGTTGCACTACTAGGTATTTATCCAGAAGTTACAAACATAGTGATTTGAAGGGGCAAATACACCACAATGTTTATAGCAGTAATGCACACAAGAGCCAAACATTAGAGAGTCCAGATGTCCATCAACACATTAATGGATAAAGAAGATGGGGCATATATATATATATATATATATATATATATATATATATATACACACACACACACACACACACACACACACACACACACACACACAAATGGAATATTACTCAACCATCAAAAAGAATGAAATTGTGTCATTTGCAATGACATGAGTGGAATTAGAGGGTATTATACTAAGTGAAATAAGCCAGTCAGGAGAAAACAAATAAAATATTATTTCACTCATATGTGGAATTTAAAAAAAAACATGAACTTAGGGGAAGGGAAAGAAAACAAAATAAGATGAAAATTGAGAAGGAGGCAAGTCCTAAGAGATGCTGAACTCTAGGAAAAAAACTGAGGGTTGCTGGAGGAAAGGTGGGTGGGGGGAACGGATAATTGGGTGATGGGCATTAGGAGACCACTTGATATAATGAGCACTTGGTGTTATATGCAACTGATGAATCACTAAATTCTACCTCTGAAACTAATAAAAAAAAGCCACAGTAGCAATACCTATATAAGATAAACTAGACTTAAAAATAAAGTCTGTCACAAGAGACAAAGAAAGGCACCATATAATCACAAAACAAACATTTCATGAACAAGATATACGAATTATAAATATTTATGTACCCAACATGGGATCACACACATATATGAAACAATTAATAACAAAAATAAAGGAAATAATGGATAACACTGCAATAATAGCAGGGGACATTAACACCTGACTTACAACAGTGCACTGATCATTTACACAAAAATAAAAAATAAACAAAATAGCTTCGAATGACACATAGGACAACTTGGACAAAAAAGGTATATTCAGAACATGCCACCATAAAACAACAGAACAAACATTATTTTCAAGTACCCATGGAAAATTTTCCAGAACAGATCAAACATTAGATCACAAAACAGGCTTCAATGAATACAAAAAGATTGACATCATACCATGCATCCTTTCTGACCATACATCACAAAACAAGAAGTCGGCCAGAAGAAAAAAATCCGGAAAGACAGCAAATAGATAGAAGTTAAACAACATGCTATTAAAGAATGAAAGGTTTGACCAGAAAATCAAAGAAAAAAAATATATATGAAAAAATAAAACTGAAAAGACAATTGTCCAAAACCTTGGGATGCATTAGAAGTGCTAAGTGGGGAGGGGGGAGGAGGAAAATGATGGAGGAGAGGAGATCTAAATTTCGTCTGGTCCCAGGAATTCAGCTAGATAGTTATCAAACCATTCTGAACACCTACAAACTCAACAGGAGATTGAAGAAAAGAATAGCACTTGAACAGAAAAGCGAACAGAAAAGTGACCACTTTCTGGAAGGTAGGACCTGCAGAGAAGTGAATCCGTGGAGATATACTGGAAGACATGACATGTGGGGGATGGAGCCTCCATCAACTGGCTACTGGCAAGGGATAGAGCAGCAGAGCACAGAATCAGAATTTTTAGACATCTGCTCTGCTGAGGGACGTTGCTCCAGTGGCTAAGCAGAGGGTAGAACATTTGCTGGGACAGTGTGGTCTCAGGAAGCTCAGAGTCACAGAAAGACTGGGAGTGCCTGAGTGTGATAGAGCTCCTAAATGCTGGAGCCAGGAAGCCAGCTGTAAAGACAGAGCCAAGGAGTGGGCTCTCAGCTTGGGGTTGCCATAAACCATGATCTGCAACATAGTTGGGCCACTACACTTTTAGCAGGGACCCAACAAGTGGCAGATCCAGGGAGACTCCCTTTCCTCCTCCAGGAGGTGTAACACAGGAGCACACCTCAGGAATCTGCTGGGTCACATGTCAGAGATAGAAATGCTCAGTCACAGTTCAGGTAAACACAGAGTGTGAACAGACACCAGGTAGACAGGAGTGATTGACTGCTTTTCTCAGAGGGCTCACTGAGGAGTGGGGCCCTGAGTTCTTGGCTCCACCAGGTTCAGAGATTGGGAGGTCACCATTTTCATTCTCATCATCCAAAACTTCATGGAAAGACATCAGGGAACAATAGCTACCGAGAGAAAACTTGAGCAGATTACTTAGCCTGGTCTCTAACAAGGGCTGTGCAATTCTGCCTTGGGCAAAGACATTTGAGAATTGCTGCCACAGGGTCCTCTGCCAGAAGATCACCAAGAACATCCAGCTAAGACCAAGTTTACTAATCAATGAGAACTGCAAACCTCCAGCATTAGGGGAATATAGCAAATAGAATTCATGGTTTTTTCCCATGGTTCTTTAGTCTTACAAAGTTAATTTTTTAAAATTTTCTTTATTTTTCTCATTTTCTATTTTTTATTTATTTATTTTTTTGTATTTATTTGACAGAGAGAGAGATCAGATCACAAGTAGGCAGAGAGGCAGTCAGAGAGACAGGAGGAAGCAGGCTCCCCACTGAGCAGGGAGCCCGATGCGGGCCTCAATCCCAGGACCCTGAGATCATGACCTGAGCCGAAGGCAGAGGCTTTAACCCACTGAGCCACCCAGGTGCCCACATTTTCTATTTTTTAAAAATTTTTCATCTTTCTTTTTTCAACCAACATCATAACTAATCAATGCCTTTTAAAAATATTTTTAATTTTCATTTTTATAGTCATAGACTATCCCTTCAATATAAATATATGTACAAAAACATATATAATATATATATACATATATATGTTTATATATATAAGCTTTTCTTTATATATAAACATATATAAACATAAACATATATGTTTATGAATATATATAGTATATATATATAAACATAAATATATATTGCATATATATAGTATATATATAGTATATATATAAACATAAATATATATATGTGTGTGTGTGTTTTTCTTTCTTTAAAATTTTGGGATATGATTTCTTCTGACATACAAAATATACCCTAAATAAATTGTATGGCATCGGGGAAATACAAATCAAAATCGGAATGAGATAACACATCACACCAGTCAGAATGGCTAAAATTAAGAAGTCAGGAAACAACAGATACTGGCCAGGATAAGGAGAAAGGGGATGGCCCTTACACTGTTGGTGGGAATGCAAGGTGGTGCAGCTACTCTGGAAAACAGTATGGAGGTTCCTCAAGAAATTGAAAATAGAGATATCCTGTGACCCAGCAATTTCATTACTGGATATTTACCCTAAAGATACAAATGTAGTGATCTGAAGGGGCATGTGTACCCCAAAGTGTATAGCAGCAATGTCCACAATAGCTGAACTATGGAAAGAGCCTAGATGTCCATCAATAGATGAATGGATAAAGAAGATGTGATGCACACAAACACACACACATACACACACTGGAATATTATGCAGCCATCAAAAAATGAAATCTTGCCATTTGCAATGACATGAATGGAACTAGAGTGTGTTATGCTAAGCAAAATAAGTCAATCAGGTGAATACAATTATCATATGATCTCACTGATATAAAGAAATTGAGAAACAAGACAGAGAAACATGGGGGAAGGAAGGAAAAATGAAACAAGGTGAAACCAGAGAGGGAGACAAACCATAAGGGACTCTTAATCACAGGAAGAAACTGAGAGTTGCTGGAGTGGAGTGGGGGGGGAGGGTGATAGATATTGGGGAGAGTATGTACATTGGAGAGCACTGTGAATTGTGTAAGACTGATGAATCACAGACCTGTACCCCTGAAACAAATAAGACATTATATGTTAATTTAAAAAATCAGAAAAAAGTATTAGGTGGGAAGCATAGAGAAATATATATATCAAGAAATAAGAGAAATTTCAAATGGACAACCTAACTTTACACCTGTAGGACCTAGAAAAAGAAGAGCAAATAACGTCTAAGTCATCAGAAGGAGGGAAATAAAAATGATTATAGCAGAAATGAATGATATAGAAACTGATAAAAATAAGATATCAGATCAATGAAACCAGGAGTTAGTGCTTCGATAAATTAATAAAATTGATAAGCCTGTATCCAGACTTTTCAAAAAAAAAAGAGAGAGAAATTACCTAAATAAATAAAGTCACAAATGGTAGGGATAAATAAGAAACAACACCACAGAAATGTAGAAAAGTTTAGGATAATATGAAAAACTATAAGTCAAAATTTAGAGCAACTAAAAAAATGGATAGATTTTTGGAAACATATAAACTATGAAAAGGGAAACAAGAAGAAATAGAAAACCTGGACAGATCCATAACCTGTAATGAAATTGGATCAGTAATCAAAAAGCTCCCAACAAACAAAAGTACAGGGCCAGGTGGCCACCCAGCAGATTTCTACCAAATATTTCTTTAAACGTTTTCTTTCTTTCTTTGTTTCTTTCTTTCTTTCTTTCTTTCTTTCTTTCTTTCTTTCTTTCTTTCTTTCTTCTTTCTTTCTTTCTTTCTTTCTTTCTCTTTCTTTCTTCTTTCTTTCTTTCTTTCTTCTTTCTTTCTTCTTCTTTCTTTCTTTCTTTCTTTCTTTCTTTCTTTCTTTCTTTCTTTCTTTCTTTCTTTCTTTTTGAGAGAAAGAATAAGAGAAAGAATGAGCAGGGAAAGCAGAAGAACAAGATAGAGAAGCAGACTCCCTGCTGAGCAGGGAGCCTGATGTGGGGCTCAATCCCAGGACACTGGGATCATGACCTGGGCAGAAGACAGATGCTTAACTGACTGGGCAACCCAGGAGCCCCATCTGCCAAACATTTGAAAAAGAATTAAAACCTCTTCTTCTGAAACTGTTCCAAAAAATAGAAATGGAAAGGAAAATTCTAATCTCATTCTATGAGGCTGGCATTACCTTCATCTCAAATCCTAACAAAGACCCCAATAAAAAGAATTATGGACAAATATCCCTAAATTCTCACCAAGATAATAACTAATGGGATCCAAAAGTACATTAAATGGTTATTCACCACGACCAAGTGTGAATTCTTGGGCTGCAGGGGTGGTTCAACATCCGCAAATTAATCAATGTGATACACCACACTATTAAAAGAAAGGAGGGGTGCTTGGGTGGCTTAGTTGGTTAAGCACCTGCCTTCGGCTCAGGTCATGATCCCAGCATCCTGGGATCGGGTCTCACTTTGGGCTCCTTGCTCAGTGGGGAGCCTGCTTCTCCTTCTCCCTCTGCCTGCCACTCTGCATGCTTGTTATCTCTCTCTCTCTCTCTCTCTCTCTCTCTCTCTCTCTCTCTCTCTCTCTCTCTCTCTCTCTCTCTCTCTCCCTCTCTGTCAAATAAAATCTTAAAAAAAACAAATAAAATAAAGGAGATGAAACATATGATCCTCTCAACTGATGCAGAAAAAGCATTTGACAAAATACATCATCCTTTCTTGATAAAAAACCTTCCACGAAGAAGGGACAGAGGGACCATACCTCAACATAATAAAGACCATATACAAAAACCCTACAGATAATATCATCCTTAATGGAAAAAATCTGGTAACTTTTCCTCTATCATCAGGAACATTACAGGAATATGCATTCACACCAGTATTGTTCAACAAAGTTTTGGAAGTCCTAGCTTCAATAAACAGACAACAAAGAGAAATAAAAGATATCCAAATAAAGAAATAATGAAACTTTCACTCTTCCCAGACAATGTGATACTCAATGAATAAAACCCAAAAGAATCCACCACCAAATTGCTGGAACTGATACAGGAGTTCAGGAGTGTCACAGGATATAAAATCAATGCACAGAAGTCACTTGCATTTCTATATACTATCAAGGAAGTGGCAGAAAGAGAAATCAAGGAATCAATTCCATTTACAATAACACCCAAAACCATAAGATACCCAGGAATACCTAATGAAAGGGGTAAAAGATCTATACTCCCAAAACTATAGGACATTTATGAAGGAAATTGAGGAAGAAATAAAGAAATGGAAAAAAAAATCCATGCTAATGGGTCAGAAGAAAAATATTGTGAAAATGTCTATGCTACTTAGAAAAAAAAAAACTACACATTCAATGCAATCCCCATCAAAACACCATCAGCATTTTTCATAGAGCTGGAACAAATAATCCTAAAATTTGTATAGAACAGAAAAAAACAAACAAACAAATAGCCAAAGGAAAGTAGAAAAGAAATACAAAACTGGAGGCATCATAATTCCAGACTTCAAACAGTAATACAAAGCTGAAATTATCGAGATGGCATGTTACTGGCACAAAAACAGACACATAAATCAAAGGAACAGAATAGAGAACCAAAAAATGGCCCCTCAACCCTATGATCAAATAATCTTAGATAAAATAGGAAAGAATATGCAATGGAAAAAAGACAGTATCTTCAACAAAAGGTGTTGGGAAAATTGGGCAGCCACATATAGAAGAATGAAATTGGATCCCTTTCTTACACCACACACAAAAATAAACTCAAAATGGATGAAGGAACTAAAGGGAAGACAGGAATCCATCAAAATCCTAGAGAAAACAAGCAGCGACCTCTTTGACATTGGCTGCAGCAATGTTTTGCTAGACATGATTTCAAAGGCAAGGGAAACAAAAGCAAAAATGAACTACTGGGACTTTATCAAGATAAAAAACTTTGCACAACAAAGGACAGTAAACAAAGGTAAAAGGCAACCTATGGTATTAGAGAAGATATTCACAATTGACATATCAGATAGAGGGCTAATATCCAAAATCTAAAAAGAACTTATCACATCCAACCCCCCCACCAAAATGCAGTCAAGAAATGGACACAAGACATGAATACACATTTCTCCAAAGAAGATATACAAATGGTCAACAAAGACATGAAAAAGTTCTCAACATCACTCATCACCAGGGAAGTACAAATCAAAAACACGATGAAATATCACCTCAAACCAGTCAGAATGGCTAAAATTAACAACTGAGGAAACAATAGCTGTTGGAAAGGATGAGGAGAAAGGAAAACCCTCCTACACTGTTGGTGGGAATGCAAAGTGGTACAACCGATCTGGAAAACAGTATGGAGATTCTTCAAAAAGTTAAAATAGAGCTACCCTATGACCCTAGAAATTACACTTCTAGGTATCCAAAGGATAAAAAAGGATAAAAAAAGAAATATTTTTTACAAAAGATAAGTGTACCCTTACATTGATTGCAGCAGTATTTACAATAGACAAGATATGGAAGTAACCCAAGTGTCGATTGATAGATAATTAAGTGGTATATATACACAATGGAATATTAACCATAAAAAAGCATGAAATTTGGCTATTTGTAACAAATGGATGGAGTAGATGTTATTTTTTTCAGTTTTCCAAGAATAATTGTATATGCACCACACCCAGTGCTCCATGCAACATGTGCCCTCCTTAATACCCACCACCAGGCTCACCCATTCCACATCCTCCTCCCCTCCATAGCCCTCAGTTTGTTTCTCAGACTCCACAGTCTCTCATGATTCCTCTTCCTTTCAATTTACCTCAATTCACTTTTCCTTTCCTTCTCCTAGAGTCCTCCATTTTAATCCTTATGTTCCACAAGTAAGTGAAACCATATGATAATTTACTTTCTCTGCTTGACTTATTTCACTCACAATAATCTCCACCAGATGCATCTATGTTGACACAAAAGATGGGTATTCATCCTTTCTGGTGGCTAAAGAATATTCCGTTGTATATATGGACCACATCTTTATCCATTCGTCTGTTGAAGGGCATCACATCTCTTTCCACAGTTTGGCGATTTTGGACACTGCTGCCATGAACATTGGTATATAGGGCCCTTCTTTCCATACCTCTGTATCTTTGGGTTAAATACCCCGTAGTGCAATTGCAGGGTCATAAAGTAGCTCTATTTTTAATTTTTTGAAGAATTTCCACACTGTTTTACAAAGTGGCTGCACCAACTTGAACTCTTATGAACAGTGAAAGAGGGTTCCCCTTTCTCCACATCCTCTCAAACATTGTTGTTTCCTGTCCTGTTGATTTTGGCCATTCTACCTGGTGTAAGGTGGTATCTCAATGTGGTTTTGATTTGAATTTCCCTGATGGCTACTGATGATGAACATTTTTTCATGTGTCTGTTGGCCATTTGTATGTCTTCTTTAGAGAAGTGTCTGTTCATGTCTTCTGCCCATTTTTGACATGATTATCTGTTTTATGGGCATGACTTCAAGGAGTTCTTTACAAATCTTCGATATCAGCCCTTTATCTATAGTGTCATTTGGGAATATCTTCTCCCATTCCATGGGTTGCCTCTTTGTTTTGTTGTCTGTTTCCTTTGCTGTGCAGATTTTTATCTTGATGAAGTCCTAAAAGTTCATTTTCGCTTTTGTTTCCTTTGCCTTTGGAGACATATCTTGAAATAAGTTGTTGTGGCCGATGTCAAAGTGATTACTGCCTGTGTTCTCCTCTAGGATTTTGATAGAGTCCTGCCTCACGTTGAGATCGTTCATCCATTTCAAGTTTATCTTTGTGTATGGTGTGAGAGAATGGTCAAGTTTCATTCTTCTAGACAAAGCTGTCCAATTTTCCCAGCACAATTTATTGAAGAGACTGTCTTTTTTCTACTGCATATTTTTTTCTGGATTTGGTGAATATTATTTGACCTTAGAGTTGAGGGTTTATATCTGGACTCTCCACTTTGTTCCATTGGTCTATGTGTCTGTTCTTGTCCCAGTACCATGCAGTCTTGGTGATCACAGCTTTGTAGTAAAGCTTGAAATCAGGCAATGTGGTTCCCCCAGTTTTGTTTTTCTTTTTCAACATTTCCTTAGTGATTCGTGGTCTTTTCTAGTTCCATACAAATTTTAGGATAGTTTGTCCTAGCACTTTGAGAAATGCTGATGAAATTTTGTTCAGGATGGCATTGAAAGTATAGATTGCTTTGGGCAGCTTAGACATTTTAACAATGTTTATTCTTCCAATCCGTGAACATTGAATACTTTCCCATCTTTTTGTATCTTCTTCAATTTCTTTCATGAGTGTTCAGTAGTTCCTCGAGTACAGATCCTTTACCACTTTGGTTAGGTTTATTCCAAGGTATCTTATAATTTCTGGTGCTATAGTAAATGAAATCAATTCTCTAACTTCCCTTTCTATATTTTCACTGCTAGGGTATAAGAAAGCAACTGATTTCTCTGTATCAATTTTGTATCCTGTCACATTACTGATTTGCTGTATGAGTTTTAGTAGTTTAGGTGTGGAGTCTTTTTGGTTTTCCACATGAAGTATCATGTCATCGGCGAAGAAAGGGGTTTGATTTCTTCTTTGCCAATTTGAATAACTTTTATTTCTTTTTGTTGTCTGATTGATGTTGCTGGACTTCTAGTACTATGTTGAACAATATTGGCGAGAGTGGGCATCTTTGTTGTGTTCCTGATCTTAGTGGGAAAGCTGTTGTTTTTTCCCCATTCAGAATGATATTCCCTGTGGGTTTTCACAGATTTTATGAAGTTGAAGAATGTTCCTGCTATCTCTATTCTTTGAAGAGTTTTAATCAGGGACAGATACTGTATTTTGTCAAATGCTTTTTCTCCATCAATTGAAAGGAACATGTGGTTTTTCCCTCTTCTCTTATTGATTTGTTCTATCACATTAATTGATTTGCAAATATTGAACCTCCCTTGCATTCCAGGGTTAAATAACACATGGTCATGGTGGATAATCTTTTCAATGTACTGTTGGGTCATATTAGCTAGGATCTTATTGAGAATCTTGGCATCCATATTCATCAGGGATATTGGTTTGGAATTTTCCTTTTTGATGGGGTCTTTGCCTCCTTTGGGGATCATGGTAATGCTGGCTTCATTGAAAGAGTCTGGACGTTTTCCTTCTGTTTCTATTTTTTGAAAAAGCTTCAGGAGAATAGGTATTATTTCTTCTTTGAATGTTTAGTAGAATTCCCCACGGAATCCGTCAGATCCTGGACTCTTGCTTTTTGGATGGTTTTTCATCACTGCTTTAATCTCATTATTAGATTTTGGTCTATCCAGGTTATCAATTTCTTCCTGTTTCAGTCTTGGAAGTTTATAGGTTTCCAGGAATGTATCCATTTATTCTAGGTTGATCAACTAATTGGCATATAATTGTTGATAACAGTTTCTGATGATTGTTTCTATTTCCTTGATGTTAGTTGTGATCTCTCCCCTTTCATTCAATTCATAGTTGTTGTTGTTGTTGTTGTTTGATTTGAGTCCTCTCTGTTTTCTTTTGGAATAGTTTAGACAATAGTTTATCAACCTTATTAATTCTTTCAAAGGAACCACTCTCTAGTTTCATTGATGTGTTCTCTATCTCTAGTTTCTAACTCATTGATGTCTGATTTAACCTTAATTATTTCCCATCATTTGCATGGCTTTGGCTTAATTTGTTATTGATTTTCCAATTCCGTAAGGTATAAATAGAGTTGGTGCATTAGGGCTCTTTCAGTTTTTTTTTGAGTGAGGTTTGGATGGCTGTGTATTTCCCCCTTAGGACCACCTTTGCCATATCCCATAGGTTTTGGACAAACTTGTCTTCATTCTCATTGGTTTCCATGAATTGTTTAAGTTCTGTGATTTCCTGGTTGATCCAAATATTCTTGAGCAGAATGGTCTTTAGCTTCTAAATGTTTGAATGCCTTCCAAAATTTTTCTTGTGGTTGAGTTCCAATTTCAAAACATTATGGTCTGAGAATAAGTAGGGAATAATTTCAATCATTTGGTATCATTTGAGACCTGAATTGTGACCCAGTATGTGGACTCTTCTGGAGAATGTTCCACGTGCAGTCGAGAAGAATGAGTTTTCTGTTGTTTTAGGGTGGAATGTTCTTTACATATCTATGGGGTCTATTTGGTCCTCTGTGTCATTTAAAGCTCTTATTTATTTGTGGAATTTCTGCTTAGATTATCTGTCTATTGCTGAGAGTGGCATGTTAAGGTCCCCTACAATTAACGTATTCATATCAATATAACTCCTTTTTTTTTTTAACAGTTGGCTTATTTAGTTGGCTGCTCCCATGTTGGGGGCATAAATATTTACAATGGTTAGATATTCTTTGTGGATAAACCACTTATGAATGATGTAGTGTCCTTCTGTATCTCTGACTACAGTGTTTAGCATAAAATCTAATTTACCTGATATGAGAATCACTACCCCAGCTTTTTTTTTTTTTCCCAGATGCATGAAAGGTGTTTCTCCATACCTTCACTTCCAGTCTGGATGTATCTTTAGGTTCAAAGTATGTCTCTTTTAGACCGCATATGGATGGGTCCTGTCATTTTATCCAGTCTGAAGCCCTGTGCCTTTATATGGGAACATTTAGGCCATTCACATTGAGAGTGGTCATTGAAAGGTAAGTTTTTATTGACATCATGTTTCCTGTGAAGTCTTTTTTTTCTATATATTGTCTCTGTATCTTTCTGTTCTATGTCACTCTTTGTATCTTTATTCTTTTATAGAACCCCCATTAATATTTCTTGTAGTGCCAGACTGGTGGTCCCATAATATTTTAGGCCTTTCCAGTCTTAGAAGCTCTTAGTCTCTCCATTCATTCTGAATGTCAGCCTTGCTGGATAAAGTATTATTGGCTGCATGTCCTTCTCCTTTATTGCCATGAATATGTCTTGCCAGCCATTTCTGGCTTGCCAGGTTTCTGTGGACAGGTCTGACTTTATTCTGATGGTCCTTCCTCTGTATGTAAGAAATCTCTTCCCCCTGGCTGTCCTTAAGACAACCTGTATGAATTTATGATTCATGTATCTCAAAATTATGTGTCTGTGGGTCTTTCTAGACTCGTTGAACTTGGGGTGTGTCCTCTCTGCCTCTAGGACACAAACACTTGTTCCATTTCCCAGATTAGGGGAATTTTCATCCAGTATTTGATCAACTATATCTTCTACTCTTCTCTCTTTCTAACTCCGCTCAGGGATCCCAATAATTCTGACATTGGAACATATCATGGCTTCATTTATTTCCCTATTCTGTTTTCATGGCTTCTAGCTGTGTTCCAGGTCTAATCCTGATCCTGCTTTTCTATTAGGCTCTCTTCTAGATCACTAATTGGATCTTCTGCCTCCATTATCCTAGCTGTAGAATATTTAGATTAAATTGGATCTCCTTGATAGTATTTTTAGCTTCTTCTAGATCAGCTCTCACTTCCACCCTTAGATATTCTTTGCTGCTACTAATGGTCTTCTCCAACCTAGCCATTGCCTAGACAAATTTTACCCTGAATTACATTTCCAACATATCATTCATATCCGTATCCAATCATTCTGTGGCAGATGTCAGAGTCTCTGAATTATTCCTCTACTGGGGTATTCCTCCTCCTAGTCATTTTGAAGAAATGTGGTTGAGGTGATGTATAGCTGAATATATCAACCACGATCTAGTCAAGGTGCCCCTTGGAAAGATGCACAGCACCACCAAAAAGAAAGAAAAAAAGGAAAAAAAGAAGGAGAAAAAGAGAGGAAAAAAAAGAAAAAAAAACAGCCAAAATGAGTCCCAAAGAAAGATTTATAAGGTACATAAACCAAAAATTAGCTAACAAAAAGTCTGACAAACATAGGACAAGAACGAAAAAAGAAGAAAAACCCAGCCAAAATGAACCCCAAGAATAAGATTTATATGGCACAAAAACAAGGACATATACACAGAAACACTGACGAAGAGAAAGATGGGAAGATGGTTATAAGCCCTTGATGTCAGTGAGGAAGTTTTTTTCAGTACTTCCTGGGTGTATCTTGTTATCTTTTTTAAAGGACTCAACCTTCTAGAGATACAGGGAAATTAAAACTGGCTTATATATAGGGGTAGTATTGAATAGGGAAAAATAATTACCTTGAAGGTTATATCTATACATATATTAAAAGGAAATCAAGAAAAAGTAAACCAGGTATATGTATGACAAAAGTTCAAGTTAAAAAGTTATTATGGCCAATGTCAGAGAGCTTACTGCCTATGCTTTCCTCTAGGATTTTGATAGAGTCCTGTCTCACATTGAGATTGTTCATCCATTTTGAGTTTATCTTTGTGTACGGTGTGAAAGAATGATCAAGTTTCATTCTTCTAGACAAAGTTGTCCAATTTTCCCAGCACCATTTATTGAAGAAACTGTCTTTTTTCCACTGCATATTTTTTTCTGGCTTGGTCGAATATTATTTGACCTTAGAGTTGAGGGTCTATATCTGGACTCTCCACTCTGTTCCATGGGTCTATGTGTATCTTTTTGTGCCAGTACCATGCTGTGTTGGTGATCACAGCTTTGTAGTAAAGCTTGAAATCAGGGAACATGGTTCCCCCAGCTTTGATTTTCTTTTTCAACATTTCCTTAGCAATTCGGGATCTTTTCTGATTCCATACAAATTTTAGGATAGTTTGTTCCAGCACTTTGAAAAATGCCGGGGAACTTTGATCAGGATGGCATTAAAAGTATAGGTTGCTCTGGGCAGTATAGACATTTTAACAATGTTTATTCTTCCAATCCATAAGCATGGAATACTTTTCCATCTTTTTGTATCGTCTTCAATTTCTTTCATGAGTGTTCTGTAGTTCCTTGATTACAGATCCTTTACCACTTTGGTTAGGTTTATTCCAAGGTATCTTATGGTTCTTGGTGCTAGAGTAAATGGAATTGCTTCTCTACTTCCCCTTTCTATATTATCATTACTAGTGTATAAGAAAGCAAATGATTTCTGTGGACATTAACTTCTTTCAAGACACATCTCCACAGGCAAAGGAAACAAAGGCAAAAATGAAATTTTGGAACTTCATTAAGATAAAAAGCTTCTGCACAACAAAGGAAATAGTCAACAAAGCAAAGAGGCAACCCATGGAATGGGAGAAGATATTTGCAAATGACACTACAGAAAAAGGGCTAATATTCAAGATCTATCAAGAACTTCTCAAGCTCAACGCCCAAAAAACAGATAATCATGTCAAAAAATTGACAGAAGACATGAACAGACACTTCTCCAAAGAAGACATACAAATGGCCAACAGACACATGAAAAAATGTGCATCATCAGTAGCCATCAGGGAAATTCAAATCAAAACCACATTGAGATACCACCTTACACTATTTAGAATGGCCAGAATCAATAGGACAGGAAGCAGCAAATGTTGGAATGGATGTGGAGAAAGGGGAACCGTCTTACATTGTTGTTGGGAATGAAAGGTGGTGCATCTATGTTGGAAAACAGTATGGAGATTTCTCAAAAATGTTAAAAATAAAGCTACCCTGTGACCCTGCAATTGCATTACTGGGTATTTACCCCAAATATACAGATGTAGCAAAAAGAAGGGTTATATGTACCCCAATGTTCATAGCAGCAATGTCCACAATCGTCAAACTGTGGAAAGAGCTGAGATACCCTTCACCAGATGAATGGATAAAGAAGATGTGGTCCATATATACAATGGAATATTCGTCAGCCATCAGAGATAATGAATTCCCAACTTTTATATCAACATGGACGGGTCTGGAGGAGATTATGCTGAGTGAAATAAGTCAAGCAGAGAACGTCAATTTTCATATGGTTTCACTTACTTGTGGAACATAAGGATTAAAATGGAGGACCCTAGGAGAAGGAAAGGAAAAGTGAATTGGGGTAAATTGAAAGGGGAGATGAACCATGAGATACTGTGGACTATGAGAAACAAACTGAAAGTTATGGAGTGAAGGTAGAGGGGGAAATGTGTGAGCCTGGTGGTGGTTATTAAGGAGGGCAGGTATTGCATGAAGCACTGGTTGTGGTGCATAACCAATGAATCTTAGACCACTGGAAAAAAAGTTATGTAATATGTTCCATTAAATATCTAGTTGTAATGGTAAGTGAGTTAAAAAATAAAAGAATAAGAATCATGAGAATGCATTTAAAAAAATGTTGTATGTTTGAAATATACAGGTTTTGGTGCAATTCCCAGGGCTTAATATATTGTTTTTCCCTGATGTAGGGGTTTTACATTTTTATGGGGACCCTATGGTTATTGTTCTCTTGTTCTTTTGGTTTATCTTCCAGGGGAGGGGCCTGCTGCTTTGTTTTTCAGTCAGTCTTGCTGGGCTGAGTCTCTTTTTTCCCTATCAAGGGGCTGGACTCTGCAGAAACTGGTTTTTCAGGTTTTTGTTCTCTGGAGGTTTTTGTTCTTGGGTGGATTTTTGAGGTGTTTCAGAGGATTAGTGGAAAAAGCCAACTGCCCTCACCCAGTCCTTTGCCTCAGAGAAACCTAAGTCTTCTCCCTTTGATGGTCAAGAACACACAGACTCCCCCTCTGTAATCTCCGCTGAACACCACAACCTCCCACAGGCAGTGCACACACTCAGCCACCATTTCAGTGATGACCTGAGGCCCCCACTTGTCTCCGCACACCTGTGCCACTAAAACTGCAAGTGATAATTGTCTGGCGGAGTCGGATCCTGGTGCCTGCCATTACTGGGACTGCTGTCTGGGGTCCATACCTATGACCCAGCAGCAGTGCAGGTTGTGGAAGGCTGCAGGTTCAGAGACTGCCAGCTGGCGCCCACACCAGGTTCTCTCAGACGTAGGCAGGGGTCCTCCCAGCCCAGGCCATGGTGCAAGTGGCAGAAAGATGCAGGCCCAGGGACCATGGACTGGCGCCCCTGCCAGGCTCTCTCAGGCCTGAGTGGTCGCTGGCTGACTGTCCTGGGACCTTGGGCTTAGTTAGGACCTTGCCCATGGCCGCCTGATCCCACCAGTTGCCTCTTAAGACCTTTTGCTTTTGTTGAGTGCTTTTAACCAGACTCCAAATTAGTGCTGGTCCCCAAGCACAGGGCACTTTCATATTGGGATATTAGTTTCCAGTGGTTCATTTCTGGTGGCTTCCCTCCCCCTTCTGTTTATCCTCTCATAACAGTCTGAGCGCTCCCACCTTCTCTACCTCTCTACTGATGATCTCCTGCCCCTGTAGAGATCCAGAAGTGGACAATCTTACATCTCAGGCTGATTTCATGAGCGGTCAGAGTGTTCTGGTACATATTTAACTCACTTCAGGGGACCTGTTGAATAAGGAACTCCTACTTGTCTGCCATCTTGCCCCCTCCAAAAAGAATGATTTGAAGGAGCACATGCATCTCAATATTTGTAGCAGTAATCTCTACAATAGCCAAAATATTCAATGAACCCAGATGTCCACCCATAGATGAATGGATGAAGAATGGATAAAGAACAATTATATATATATTTTCATAAATGTATATAAATAATATCTATAAAATTTATAAAAATATAAAATTTATAGGGTGCCTGGGTGGTTCAGTGGGTTGAAGCCTCTGCTTTCGGCTCAGGTCATGATCTCAGGGTCCTGGGATTGAGGCCCGCATCAGGCTCTCTGCTCAGCAGGGAGCCTGCTTCCCCCTCTCTCTCTGCCTGCCTCTCTGCCTCCTTGTGATCTCTCTCCCTCTGTGAAATAAATAAATAAAATCTTTAAGAAATTATATAAAATTTATAAACTTTTATATAATTGTATAAAATGTATATAACTATATAAAATTTATATAAATATATATAAATAGAGAGTATTACAGGTGACTTCTTATATATATAATATTCATATATATAAGAATATTATTCAGCCATCAAAAAATAAAATCTTGCTATTTGCAATGATGTGGATGGAACTATACTGTATTATGTTAAGCGAAAAAGTCAGCTAGAGAAAATCAAATACTATATGACTATACTCATATGTGGAATTTAAGAAACAAAACAAATGAACATAGAATATGAAAAGGAAAATAAACTAAAATAGAAACAGAGAAGGAGATAAACCTTAAGAAACTCTTAAATATAGGAAACAAACTGAGGGATGCTGGAGGGGAGGTGTGTAGTAGAATGGGGTAATTGGGGGATGGTCTTAAAGGAGGGCATGTGATGTAATGAATACTGTGTTTTATGTAACTGGTGAATTACTACATTCTACCCCTGAAATTAATAATACATTATATTTTAACTAAATTTGAATTTAAATTAAAAATTATACAAGAAAGAAAAAAAAATGAGACAGTAATCAAACAACTGCCAATAAACAGAATTCCAGGACTAGACAGTGTCGTAGGCAAATTCTACCAAATATTTAAAGAAGAGTTAATACGTATACTTATCAATCTATTCCACAAAATAGAAGGGGAAGGAAAAGTTTCAAATTAATTCTATGATGATTGCATTACCCTGATACCAAAACCAGGGAAGGACACCACAATAAAAGAGAGAACTACTGTCATATATCCCTGATGAAGACGGAGCAAAAATCCTCAATGCAATGCTAGTAACCTAAATCCAACAATACATTTAAAAGAAATCATTCACCATGTTCAAGTGGGACTTATTCCCAGGATTTAAGAGAGCTTCAATATTTTCAAATCAATCAACATGACACATCACATCAATAAGAGAAATTATAAGAATCATTATCATTTAATAAATTCAGATAATGCATTTGAGAAAATACAGCATCCATTAATGATAAAAAATCTTTAGCAAAGTAGGTTTAAAGGGAACATACTTTAGCATAATAAAGGATATATATTAAAAACCCACAGCTAACATCACCTTCAATTGTGAAAAACTGAGAGCTTCAGATCAGGAGCAAGCAGGGATACCACTTTTATTCAATGTATTACTGGTAGTCCTAGCCACAGCAACCAGAACACAAACAGAAATAAAAGGCATCCAAATTGGTGAGGAAGAAATAAATCTTTCCCTATTTGCAGATGACATGATACTCCATGTGAAAAACCCAAGACTTTAGCAAATATCTGCTAGAACTGATAAACAATTTCAGTAAATTCTCTGGATACAAAATTAATGTACATAAATCTGTTACATTCCTATACATCAATAAAGAAACAGCACAAAGAGATATTAAGAAAAAATCACCATTTTCAAGTGCATCAAACATAAGAAACCTAGGAATAAACCTAACAAAGAGGGTTAAAGAACTGCACTCTGAAAACTATAAAACACTGATGGAAGAAATTGAAGATGACACAAAGAAATGGAAAGACATCCTATGCTCATGAATTGGAAGAATAAATATTGTTAAAATGGCTATCATACCTAAAGCAGTCTACACATTTAATGCAACCCCCACCAAAACACCAAGAGCTTTTTTCACAGAGTTAGAACCATCATTCTTAAAATTTTTATGGAACCACAACAGACCAAGCAGCCAAAGCAAACTTGATAAAGAAAATGAAACTGGAAGCATTGCAGTTCTGAACTACAAACTATATTGCAAACCTGTAGCAATCAAAACAATATGGTACTGACACAAAAAATAGAAACATATTTCAATGGAACAGAATCAATGGAACAGAATAAGACCCAGAAATAAACACACAATTATGTGGTCAATTAATCTTCAACAAAGCAGGAAAAAATATCCAATTGAAAAAGACAACTAATGGTGGTGGGAAAACTGGACAGTGACATGCAAAGAATGAAACTGGATCTCTTCTTTGTACCATACATACAAAAGTGTTCGAAATGGATTAAAGACCAAATGTAAGACCTGAACCCATAAAAATCCTAGAAGAGAACACAAGCAGTAACTTCTTTGATATAGGCCATAGCATCTTTTTTCTAGTTATGTCTCCTGAAGAAATGAAACAAAAGCAAATTTAAATTATTGGGACTTCATCAAATTTAAAAGATTCTGCACAGTGAAGGAAACAATCAACAAAACTAAAAGTCAACTTATGGAATAGGGGAACATATTTTCAAGTGACATATCCTATAAAGGGTTGGTATCCAAAATATCTAAAGAATTTATAAAATCCAACACCCATAAAACAAATAATACAAATAAAAATGGACAGAAGTCATGAACAGTCTTTTCTCCAAAGACATACAGATGGCCAAGACACATGAGAAGATAGTTATCATCACTTACTGTCAAAAATGCAAATTAATTCTACAATGAGCTATCACCTCACATCTGCCAGAATGGCTAAAATCAGCAACACAAGAATCAACAGTTTGGTGCAGATGTGGAGAAAGAGGAACACTCTTGAACTGTTGTTTGGAATGCAAACTAGTGAAACAACTGTGGAAAATAGTACAGATTATCCACAAAAGTTTAGAAATAGAACAACCCTATGATCCAGAAATTGCAGTAATGGGCAGTTAGCCAATGAATACTAATCCAAGGGGCGCCTGGATGGCTCAGTAGTTAAGCATCTGCCTTCGGCTCAGGTCATGATCTTAATGTTCTGGGATAGAGCCCCGCATCAGGCTCTCTGCTCTGTGGGAAAGCCTGCTTCTCCCTCTTCCACTTCCCCTGCTGTTGTTCCCTCTCTCTCTGTGTCTCTCTCTGTCAAATAAATAAATAAAATCTTTACAAAAAGAATACTAATTCAAAAGAATACATGCACCTCTATGTTTACAGCAGCATTATCTGCAACAGTCAAATTGTGGAAGCAGCTTCAGTGTCTATCAATAGGTGAATGGATAAAGAGGATGTGTTATATATACACAATGGGATATTATTCAGCCATAAAGTGGAATGACATATTGTCATTTGCAACCATATAGGTAGAGCTAGAGAGTACAATGCTAAGTGAAGTAAGTCAATGAGGAAAAGATGAATGTCATAGATTTTCACTCATATGTGGAATTTGAGAAACATAACAAAACTGCAAAGGGGAAAAATAAGAGAGGAAAAGGGAGAGAGAGAAAGAAACCAAGAAATAAACTTTCAATTGTAGAGAACAACCTTACGGTTATCAGAGTTGTGGAAGGTGGGGTTATGGGTTAAATAGGTGATGGGTATTAAGGACTGTACTTGTTGTGCTGAGTACCAGGTGGTGTATGGAACTATTGAATCACTGTATTGTGTACCTGAAACTAATATAACACTGTATGTTAGCTAACTGGAATTAAGATAAAAGCTTAAAGATAAATAAGATATCTCAAAATTATGTTTTTATTATGTATAAACATAAAAATTTTGACCTATAAGTATAAAACAGGTCATAGTATATATTAAGTATATAAATAAAATATGAAATTTATGCGAATAAGATTTCTAATCTATACTAATTACAGTATCATAATGCTCCAACTATCAATCTTTAGGCCAATTTGATTGAATTTATTAAATTCCTGGAATTGGGTTATCAGGTGCTAGTGATCCAAAAATAAAGATGATACAGTCCCTGACTTTCTGAAAGTAGATTATCTGGATATTAGAATATGCTTGATAAAAAAATCCCATGAAGCTGAGAAAGAGCATTAATATTAATTACTGTTGCATCAATTTTTCCATATTTATTTCCCAACTCTAATTTCACTTTTATTTCTAGCACAGATAATAATGTTGCAGTAGGGTACCAAGGAAAAACAAATGAAGTCCCAAAGGCAATATTTATCATAGTGACCTCATGTCCATTGCAGTGCCATTTGGCATAGAGTATATTATTTGAAGGACCATGGTGAAATTCGTCATTACTTAAAACAAGTTTCTTTGTACTCAGTAAGTC
The DNA here is from genome assembly GCA_002007465.1 of Ailurus styani. Taxonomy (NCBI): domain Eukaryota; kingdom Metazoa; phylum Chordata; class Mammalia; order Carnivora; family Ailuridae; genus Ailurus; species Ailurus styani. Next base: position 52,572 of record LNAC01001929.1, read on the forward strand.
CCCCTTTGTTCAATAGTAAGTCTACAGTCAACATATATGTCTTTGCTTATATAGCTCTGGTTATGCTCCCAGGATTCTGAAAATAACAAAGCCATAATAATAAAAACAGTGATTCATGAATGAGCATACTTAACCCAGGAATGCTCCAATAAAAAGTGCAGGAAGAGATAATACATTAACAACACACAGATGAGATGGAACGGTGAGTTTTAAAAATATTATTAAAAAAAGGATACACGGACATTCTGACAGACTCAAATTCCTAAATCCAGTTTTCTGGGAGAAAGGGCCAATGAGGAAAAACAAAAATTTATGTATGCAGTTATTATTTAATGCTTAAATAATATGCACTCGGTGATATTTTGTTTTCCTTTATCTCAGGAACCCAGAGAGCTAAGGGAGCAGTGAAGAGTATGGTTGATAGTCCCGACTTAACAGTTTACGAAGAGACAACTCAATGTTCCCATCCAATAACTACATATTTAGCCATTTCTAATATAATGTATTGCATACTCATATGAGAAATTTTTGAATATAAAAAAGTGTAAAGACAAAATTCAACCCACCGATAACCACTTTTCATAAAATATTAGTGAATTCTTCCTAGTGTTTATTCTCACTACACAAACACACAAATACAAATGGAATCATTATCTCTACACAATTTTGAATTCCTTTCATGTCTAGCATGAAAAGATTTGTATTTTCTCATGTACTAAGAGTTCTATGAAAACAGCATTTTTCTATTTTTTATATTGAGGTAAATTTACATAGGCCAAAATGCACAGATCTTAAGGATATAGTTTAATGAGTTCTTTTTTTTTTTAAAGATTTTATTTATTCATTTGACACAGAGAGAGAGATTACAGGTAGGCAGAGAGGCAGGCAGAGAGAGAGGAGAGAGGAGGAAGCAGGCTCCCTGACGAGCAGAGAGCCCGATGTGGGCCTCGATCCCAGGACCCTGGGATCATGACCTGAGCTGAAGGCAGCGGCTTTAACCCACTCAGCCACCCAGGCGCCCTAGTTTAATGAGTTCTGATAGCAAATATACCCATATAACCAACACCACTACCAAGATAGAGAATATTTCCACTAACTCAGAGTCTTCAACAGCCCTCTGTTTCCTGTGGTGGTTTCCACTTGTGAATCTCTACTCTGGTAAACCATGATTCTTGGTATTCATATATCTGTCTGTCTTAGATGCTGTCATTTCCCCTATCTCCTACCCTCTTTTATTGATCTAAAAATAGCTGTTGATTTTTGATCTGTTCAGTTTTTTACTTATTGTTACGATGTAGTGGTGACTTTCAAGCTCTCTACTGAAAAACCAGAAACCGGAAATCTAGTTGCCTTTACACATTATTGATTGTTTCCTTTGCTGTAAAAAACCATTTTAGCATGGTGTAGTCAAATAAACAATGTGTGATAAACAAAACATATATCATAATGTATTTATTATATAAGAACTTTTTATCTGTAGGCTTTCCATAACCTACCTCTTTATCATAGATTATTCAGATAAACTATGCAAACTAATTGTTTTTTGTGAGGAATGTAGTGAGAAACATTGTGTCACATTTATTCATGAGTACCTTCAAACCTGCATCTTACTCTAATATTGAAATATAAATTTAACCAAGAAATTTCTAAACTGGAGAAGACTCTGATTAGGTTAAAATACCTTGAAATTCATGTAATTTCAAAAGATATTTAACATTATTTTAGTAGGCTTTTTGTTAATGGAAATTTGAAACTAAGTTGATTATGAATTATACATATTGAAAATATTTGTAGGCATTTTGCAAATAATTTCCCAGATATTTCACATAAAATGGGAGACTACTGAATTATTTTTTAATTATTATGTTCAATTAGCTAACATATGGTACATCATTAGTTTTTGATGTAGTGTTCAAAGATTCATTAGTTGTGTATAACACTCAGTGCTCATCACAACATGTGTCCTCCTTGATATCCATCACATGGCTACCCCATCCCCCCACCCCAGTCCCTTCTGAAACCCTCAGTTTGTTTCCCGGGGTTCATAATCTCTCATGGTTTGTCTCCATCTCTGATTTCTTTCAATTCAGTTTTTCTTCCCTTCCCCTATGTTCCTCTGTGCTATTCATTATATTCCATGTATGAGTAAAACCACATGATAATTGTCTTTTTTTGCTAGACTTATTTCACTTAGCATAATCCCCTCCAGTTTAATCCATGTTGATGCAAATGGTAGGTATTCATCATTTCTGGTGGCCAAATAATATTCCATTGTATATATGAACCTCATCTTCTTTATCCATTCATTTGCTGAAGGACATCTCAGCTCCTTCCACAGTTTGACTATTAAGGATATTGCTGCTATGAACATTGAGGTGCATGTGCCCCTTCCTTTCACTACATCTGTACTCTTGGGGTTAATACCTAGTAGTGCAATTGCTGAGTTGCAGGGTAGCTCTATTTTTAGCATCTTGAGAAACCTCCATACTGTTTCCAGAGTGGCTGTACCAGCTTGCATCCCCAAAACAGTGTAAGAGAGTTCTCCTTTCTCCACATCATGGCCAACATTTGTTGTTTCCTGTCTTGTTAATATTAACCATTCTTACTGGTGTAAGGTGGTATCTCACTGTGATTTTTGATTTGTATTTCTCTGATGGATAGTGATATTGAACATTTTTTCATGTGTCTGTTAGCCACCTGTATGTCTTCTTTGGAGAAGTGTCTGTTCATGTCTTGTCCACATTTCTTGACTGGATTCTTTGTTTTTTCAGTGTTGAGTTTGAGAAGTACTTTATAGAACTTGGATACCACCCCCTTTATCTGTAATGTCATTTGCAAACTTCTTCTCCCATTCTGTGGGTTGCCTCTTAGTTTTGTTGACTGTTTCTTTTGCTGTGAAGAAGCTTTTTATCTTGATGAAGTCCCAAAAGCTCATTTTTGCTTTTGTTTCCCTTGCCTTTAGAGATGTATCTTGAAAAAATTGCTGTGGCCAATGTCAAAGAGGTTATTTCCTATGTTCTCCTCAAGGATTTTGATGAATTCCTGTCTCACGTTGAGGTCTTTCACCCATTTTGAGTTTATCTTTGTCTATGGTGTAAGAGAATGATCCAGTTTCATTCTTCTTCATGTGACTGTCCAATTTTCCCAGCATCATTTATTGAGGAGACTACTTTTTTCCATTGGATATTCTTTCCTGCTTTATAAAATATTAGTTGACCATAGAGTTGAGGGTCCATTTCTGGGTTCTCTATTCTGTTTCAACTATCTATGTGTCTGTTTATGTGCCTATAACATGCTGTCTTGCTGATCACAGCTTTCTAATATAGCTTGCACTCAGGCATCTTGATAATCCCAGGTTTGGTTTTCTATTGCAACAATCCCCTGGCAATTTGGGGTCTTTTCTGGCTCCATACAAATTTAAGGATAGTTTGTTCCAGATCTGTCAAAAATGTCAATGATATTTTGATAGGGATGGCATTGAAAGTGTAGATTGCTCTGGGCAGCATGGGCATTTTCACAATATTATTCTCCCAATCCAGGAGCATGGAATGTTTTTCCAACACTTTCTATTTTCCTCAATTTCTTTCATAAGTTTTCTGTAGTTTCTAAAGTATTAAAACTTTGGGGCACCTGGGTGGCTCAGTGGGTTAAAGCCTCTGCTTTCGGCCCAGGTCATGATCTCAGGGTCCTGGGATCGAGGCCCGCATTGGGCTCTCTGCTTGGCAGGGAGCCTGCTTCCCCCTCTCTCTCTCTCTGCCTGCCTCTCTGCCTCCTTGTGATCTCTCTCCCACTGTGAAATAAATAAATAAAATCTTTAAAAAATAAAATAAAATAAAATAAAACTTTACTTCTTTGGTTACATTTATTCCAAGGTATCTTATGGTTTTTGGTGCTATTGTAAATGGAAGTGATTCCCTAATTTTGTTTTCTTCATTTATATTGTTAATGTATAAGAAAACAACTGATTTCTGTGCATTGATTTTGTATCCCGCCACATTGCTGAATTACTGTATAATTCATTTAGTAATTTGGGGATGTAGTCTCTTGGGTTTTCCACATAAAGTATCATGTCATCTGTGAAGAGAGAGAGTTTGACTGCTTCTATGCCAATTTGAATACCTTTTATTCATTTTGTTGTTGTTTGATTGCTTTTGCTAGGACTTCTAGTACAATGTTGAACAATAGTGGTGAGAGAGGGCTTCCCTGTCATGTTCCTGACCTTAATGTAAAGGCTCTCAGTTTTTTCCCACTGAGAATAATATACACTGTGAGCTTTTTATAGATGGCTTTTATTATATTGAGGTATATTTCCTCTATCCCTATACTTTGAGGAGTTTTAATCAGGAAGGATACTGTATTTTGTCAATTGCTTTTTCTGCATCAATTGAGAATATCATATGATTCTTATCTCTTCTTTTGTTAATGTGACTGACCATGTTGATTGTCTTGTGAATGTAGAACCACCCTTGCATCCCAGGAATAAATTCCATTTGGTCATGGTGAATAATCCTTTTAATATACTCTTGGATCCTATTGGCTAAGATCTTGTTAAGAATTTTGGCATCCATGTTAATCAGGGATATTGGTCTGTAATTCTCCTTTTTGATGGAGTCTTTGTCTGGTTTTGGGATCAAGGGTAATGCTGGCCTCATAGAACAAGTTTGGAAGTTTTCCTTCCACTTCCATTTTATGGAACAGCTTCAGCAGAATAGGCATTATTTCTTCTTTAAATGTTTGGTAGAATTCCCCTGGGAAGCCACGTGGCCCTGTACTCTTGTTGTTTGGGTGGTTTTTGATTACTGCTTCAATTTCCTTACTGGTTATTTGTTTGTTCATATTTTCTATTTCTTCTTGTTTCAGTCTTTATAGTTTATAAGTTTTCAGGAATGTCTCCATTTCTTCCAGACTGTTTAATTTGTTGGCATATAGTTGCTGGTAATAGTTTCTAATTATTGTCTCTATCTCCTTGGTATTAATTGTGATCTCTCCCCCTTCATTCATGATTTTATTAAGTTGGATCCTTTCTGTTTTGTTTTTGAAAAGTGTGGCCACAGATTTATCCACCTTATTAATTCTTTCAAAGAACCACGGGCGCCTGGGTGGCTCAGTGGGTTAAAGCCTCTGCCTTCGGCTCAGGTCATGATCTCAGGGTCCTGGGATCGAGGCCCACATCGGGCTCTCTGCTCCGCAGGGAGCCTGCTTCCTCCTCTCTCTCTCTGCCTACCTCTCTGTCTACTTGTAATCTCTCTCTGTGTGTGTCAAATGAATAAATAAAATCTTTAAAAAAATTCTTTCAAAGAACCAGCTTCTAGTTTTGATTATCTGTTCTACTACTTTCTTTTTTTTCCTGGTTTTTATTTCATTGATTTCTGCTCTAATCTTATTTCTCTTCTCCTGCTTGGTTTAGACTTTACTCGCTATCCTTTCTCCCAATCATTTAGGTGTAAGGTTAGCTAGTGCATTTGGGATTTTTCTAAATTTTTGAGAGGGGCTTGGGTGGCTATGTATTTCCCTACTTGGACTGCCTTTTCAGTATCCCATAGGTTTTGATCCGATGCGTTTTCATTCTCATTGGTTTCAGTGAATTATTTAAGTTCTTCTTTGATTTCCTGGTTGATTCATTCAGTCTTTAGCAGGTTGCTTCTTAACCACCAAGTGTTTGAGTTCCTTCCAAATTTCTTCTTGTGGTTTAGTTCCAGTTTCAAAGCACTGTGGTCTTTAAACATGCAGGGAAAAATCTCAATCTTTTGGTATCGGTTGAGACACAATTTGTCACATTTCAATCGAAATGTGATCTATTCTGGAGAAAGTTCCATGTGCAATTGAGAAGAATGAGTATTGTGTTGTTTTAGGATGGAATGTTCTGTATAATCTACAAAGTCTCTCTGGTCCTATGTGTCATTCAAAGCTCTTGTTTCCTTGTTGATCTTCCACTTAGATGATCTGTCCATTGCTGTCAATGGAGTGTTGATGTCTCCTACTATTAATGTATTATTATAAGTATATTTATTTTGTTATTATTTGGTTTATGTATTGCCCCATGTTGGGGACATAGATATTTAAAATTGTTAGATCTTCTTGTTGGATAGACACTTTAAGTATGATATAGTGTCCCTCTACATCTCTAGCTATAATTTTTGGGTTAAAATCTAATTGGTCTCACATGAGGATTGCTACCTCGACTTCCTTTTGAGGTCCATTGGGATGGTAAATGGTTCTCCAACCCCTCATCTTCAATCTGGAGATGTCTTTAGGTTTATAATGAATCTCTTGTTGATAGTATATGGATGGGTCCTACTTTTTTATCCAATCTGAAACCTTATCTATTTTTTTATGGGAGCATTCAGCCTGTTTACATTTAGAGTAATTGTTGAAATATATGCATTTTGTGCTATTGCATTGAGTGCAAAATCCCTGTTTCTGTAGATTTTCTCTGTTTCTTTCTGGTCTATGTGACTATTGGGTTCTCTCTTTGCTTACAGCATCCCCCTTAATATTTCTTACAGGGCTGGCTAGGTGGTCACATATTCTTTCAGTTTCTCCCTGTCCTGAAAACTCTTTATATCTTCATCCACTCTGAATGACAGCCTTGATGGATAAAGTATTCTTGGCTGCATGTTCTTCTAATTTATTACCCTGAATATGTCTTGCCAGACTTTTCTGGTTTACCAGGCCTCTGTGGATCAGTCTGATATTCTGATGTTCCTCCCTCCATGTGTAAGGAGCATGCTCTCCCTAGCTATTCTTAAAACAGTTTCTTTGGCTATAAAATTTGCAAGCTTTACTATTACATGTTAGGGTGTTGGTCTATATTTGATTTTTGGAGGGGTTCTCTCTGCCTCTTGGACATGGTTGCTTGTTTCTTTCTCCAGATTAGGAGAGTTCTTAACTCTAATTTGTTCAAATATACATTCTGGACCTTTCTTTCTCTTTCCATCTTGTCAGGAATCCCAATAATTCTGACACTGGTATGTTTCATGGCATAGTTAATCTCTCCTTTTTTCATGAGCTACTTGCTGCCTTTATCTGTTTTCTTCAATTTCCGTCCTTTCCACCAGCTTATCTTCTAGATTATTTATTCACTCTTCTGTCTCATTTACCCTGGCTTTTAGAGTATCCAGTTTAGACTGAATATCATTCATGGCATTTTTAAGGTCATCCAGATTAGTTCTCCCCTCTGCCCTCAGGGATCCTATTTTGTCATTAATGCTCTTTTCAAGCCTAGCTATTGACTTCATGATTGCCATCCTGAATTCTATTTGACATCTTGCTTATATACATAACCATTAGTTCTGTGGCAGAGGCCATTGTCTCTGGTTCTTTTCTTTGTTGAGAGTTCCTCCTCCTAGTTATTCTGTCAAGGGATGTTTGAGTGAACGAACACAATCCAAAATATCAACCACAATCCAAGCAAAATGCACCCTAGAAAAAATATGAAGTGGTCAGAAGATACCACACTTACACAAACAAGTCCAAGATTACCCAAAAAATAAAGTTAAAAAAAGGAGAGGGGAGAGAGACTATAATCTCTCAGGTGCACAAAATAGGGTGATCTGTCTGTTTCTTATTGTTTTTTTTGTCTCTGTGTTGGAAGACATTATATCTCAAAATTGCAAAGATATCAGAAATATACATACACACACATATATATATATATACACACATATATATACACAAACACATATATATGTATGTGAATATATAGAGAGAGCTATAGATAGACGATAGAAAGAAAGATAGATAAATATAGATGCTCAGTGAGCCCCAAAGGATATATATATATATATATATATATATATATATATACATACATACCAAGATAAAGTTAAATAGAGTGAAAAATAGGCGAGTATGAGACATAAATCCATAAAATGTAGATGTGAAATAGGTTAAAAAGCAACTTAAAAACATAAGTTGAGACATAAGAATCTATTTGAAATGGGAACTGGGTAAAAAAAGAAAAAAAAAGAAATGTAAAATTTTAGCCTGGAGTATAAATGAGTCATGAGGGTGTCCTGGGAGCTTCCTATATTATTTTCTCCTGGTGCTAGAGCTTTACAGTCCTGTGGGAAATAAACTTATCATTCACCTGTTCTTCCTGTCTGTTTTTTGAGGGAGGGGCCTGCTGCTCAGTTTCTCATGCATCTCTGCCTGGGTGGAGTTTCCCCACCCCTTGTCAGGGGGATGGGCTTAATGTGGGCTTGTTGGCTGTGCGACTTTTGTTCCCTGGCATCTTTCTGTTTTCTTTAGAGGGTCAGAACAAATATGGCCATGTGGGAATATCTGGCCCTGAGCCACAAGTTTGCAGTCCTCTTTCTTCAATAAACCCTGCAGATAAGACTGTATCCACTTCTCTGTGTACCAAACTCCACAGACTGACACTATTTATGTATGCAGCAACTCTCCTAGGGAGTTTTGGGGACCTGCAAGAGTCTCTGAACTTTGTGCCTTTGCAATTGCCTGTGGCCTTGGGCTCACACGTGTACCCTCTTCCTCAGCTCCCAGGTAATGGATGGGTACTGCCCCAGTGTCCTTTTGGGGATCACATCACTCTGAGAGCTGTTGCCCTGTTGTGGGCATAAGCCATTTTGTATCTCCCCTGGGATGTTAAACAGCCAACAACGTAGAGTCTTTTTCAGGGTGCTCTGGCAGAGTGGTCTCCCTACCGGCCTGGCTCATGATTTATGGTAAGCAAAGCTTAGAGTACCTTCTGGGCTCACTGACCATAACTAGTCTTGCTGCTCCACTGCTTGGGCACTCTATCAGTTGGGGCTCCCCCGTTTATCTTGAGTGGTTTGGAATCCTGAAACCACAATGACCTGCCTAGAATTCTGCCCTTTTCATCTTCTGTGCCCTTTTCAGAAATGGATGCCTCTCGCTAAAGCAGATTTCCAAGGTTCCCAATTTTGTGCTCTGGTGTTTTATCACTTTCTGGTGGCCAATTTATGGAGGCTTCTTCTCCCTCTCCATTTATCTTCCAATATTTCCCCCAAAGATTCAAGGTTCCACACATCCTATCTTGCAAAAAGTAGTAATTTTTCTTCTTGTAGAGATCCAGATAGGTCTTCTTACATCTCAGGTTGAATTTGTGTGTGTTCAGAATTGTTTGATAGATATCCAGGTAAATTCAAGGGACCAGATAAAATGAGGTCCCCTACTCTGCCACCATCTTGAGGATCCTCCCGAGAGTACCAATTTCTTGATAAACTCTATAGAATGAAAACCAAGATTTGAAATATAAAATACAAATATTTCCATTATTGCCTCTACCATATTCTTCAGCCTCACCTTTCCAGCCTTGAATCTCACTGACAATATATATTCCTAATCCAACAATTCTACACAGCACACAGTCCCCTCCCATACACAACTATGTTTTTCTAACATCATGGCTTTGATATTTCTTTCCCTGACCAATTTTCTCTTGGTTTACTTTAAATTTATTCATTGGCTTCCAACTTATTTATGATTTCCTCCAGGATAATTTACCAAAAGCCCATCCCACCCCACACTAAGTAATGTAAACTATTCCTATACTCTCTTATACCCCCTGCATGACCCTATTTTTGAAATATAGTACAGAAAAATGACCTTTTTATATATTTGACTCTCTTTCTAGGTCATAAGGCCCTTGAGTTTTCCTATTTGCACCTTTAACCCAGTGCTTCATTCCATTACTTGTACAGAAAAGATATTCAATATATGATGACTGAACAGATGGATGGATGGATAGACAGATAGATGCTTTTATGATAATTACTTAAGTCATGTCCCTAGACTAGTAAGTCATCAATCTAATATCTCTGGATTACAGTATCTTAACCCAGAAAATGAGGAAAACTAATCCTCTCTAAGTTTCTTTCCACATAAAAATTTCTTCAATTCCCCACTCCTATAACATTGGATTTCTATTGTGTCACATGTTAGAATTCCTAATTATTTGTTAAGTTTATATGAATAGGAAAAATATTTCAGAAAAAGACAATAGTGATGTTTCATTGTTAAAAGTGATGATATGATATACAAAGAAATGTTAAGGGCTTGAGAAAGCCTTTTTGTATCCCATCATGGCTTACATTCCATAAGTACCATAGAAGGAATCAAATAAATATCTATAGTTTTGGCCCCTGTATGTCACATAGACATCTTATGTGTAAAATCCTAAATGATATGAAGACCATTAAAATACCCATTCAGATCAAAAATATGTTGAAGTTTTGTTTTCTTCTTTTCTTAATTTACAGTAATTTCACTATACATGAAGAAAGCAAGAGACAAAGGCAGAGATGATAAGTACAGGTATGTAGATAATTTTCCTTGCCACTGCACTCATTAAGAATTAGATAAAGAGAGAACCATTTTCATCCTTTAGTCAGTGGCCTTTTATGCCTTTTAGGATCTAATTTTTTTGACATCCTAAATGCAAATCTAAGTGTTCAAAGATACATTATTTTATTCATCTATGCTCAATCAAGAAAACAGTGATCTGTTTCAATACTGAAAGAGAAACTGATCATATAAGATTATATTTATTATTTTTCAATGTGATTCTTTCCTACTGTATTTCAAGAGTAATTTTGACCATATAATCCCTTCATTTTATATACTAACTTTATAATCTATCCTTAGGTGAGATATATCTCTACCATATCTCTCATTTACCTAACAAAGTTCCTAGAATCAACTCATCATTACGTGGTAAGTGGTGATATTTGCATATATTGTATAAGGGTCATGAAAAATGTAGAAAAATTTAGGAAATGTAAGATGTTGTAAAAGAGTAGCTGGGGATAACTAAAGATATAGATCAGGGTCCATATAAGCTGAAACAGTACCTTTGGAGAAATGAAAAACTAAAACGTTTTTATTAGGAAATTTCATTTCCATCTCTCAGAAAGCTTTAATAGCATACTGATTTGCTTAGATCAAAAATATTTAGTACTATCAGAAAATTGTAGAAAATGTAAAAACTTATTATGTTTATAATGTGACTGGTATCCTTTTATGTGAAATGCCCTAGTGAAGTACACAATCTACACAGTTATATACAGCAACTCTGGTCTGGGAAACTAAGGAGGGGTAACCAAAGGGATGTAACAAGACTAAAATTTGCAGAGGGGGATAAAAAGCAGAAAACAGCAAACATAAACTTGCCAACCTTATCAGTTTGCTCAAAACTCACTGATCCATGATAGAGAATCATACATTCTGCTACCCAAGAGATTAGCTGCTTCACAAGATTCTCCATCTTCAGTCCTGTTATGCCCATTGATGAGAAATGTCAAGAAGAGTTAGAACAAGTTATCAACGTTTACTTAAAAATTTGCAATGTTGCTTCTAATGTCAATATGCGTGCAGTATAGCATGCAATTTGGTGTCTTTCTACAAATCCACTTGGTGTATTGAAATATAACTGAATTGTCTTTCCAGAAAGATATTATTCAGTGCCTTATATAAATTAAATTTGTCTTGGCTGGAGGTAGCAAACTAGTATATTTTCAAATATATATTTTTCCAGGTGACAGAATTAGTAATCTCACCTATCTTTTATTAATCAAAAGAAAAACAGAAAATACCTTTCACAAGCAGATAATTTGAAACACATGTTCGCATTCATATACAACACACACACACACACACACACACGCACACACTCTCACACACCTACTGGCTTATAGCAATTTTCCAGTTGTTTTAATACCTGCATAATTTGAGAAATAATATATCAGCTGGGACTAAACTATAGTCACAAAAGACAATCCAGCTCCTGTGTTATAGTTGTATTTGTTTATTTATTTTTTTATGCACATACTTCCTTATTCCCAGATCTGTGGTATAACCACAAGGTTTTAAAATCATGTCGTATTTTATTTTATTTTTTTTTAAAGATTATTTATTTATTTATTTCACAGAGGGAGAGAGATCACAAGGAGGCAGAGGCAGGCAGAGAGAGAGGGGGAAGCAGGCTCCCTGATGAGCAGAAAGCCCGATGTGGGCCTCAATCCCAGGACCCTGAGATCATGACCTGGGCCGAAAGCAGAGGCTTTAACCCACTGAGCCACCCAGGCGCCCCAACATCATGTCGTATTTTATTTGGTTGCTTTAACAAGCCAAAACATGCCTCCATGGATAAAGATAAAAAAAAGTATGCTATTCTTTATGTTATTAGGCTGAAACCACATTTATAAACATTTTAAATTGTCTTTCCAGGAGTTTTGATAATTTATGCTGACATGGCCAAATTTCTCTCATCCAAGGCACATTCCTGTGAGACACCAGCCTCATGTGGTGGAATGCTTTCTTGGGTCAATATTCTACATGCAATAGGGTAATATGATTAAGAGGATAGTTTGGTAATAATACTTCACAACATTACTGAAATAATTGATATAGTCCACATTAAATGCTTGCCATACAATAAACACTCAATAAATAAGAGTGATTGCTACTACTGCTGTTTTAGAAGAATCTAGTCTGTAGTATCACCCTGATTACCATTATAATATATAGCATTATAATAGCTATATTAGCATAAATACAACACTAATTGGAAATGAGAACAAAAGTAAACCCTTTTAATGCAGTAAAACCTAGTTTCATTGAGGCCAAACTTAGAAGAACCCTAATAGACTTCTTTTAAAGGAAGGGGGGGATAAAAATACTAATAAAATAAGTGGAGACGTTAAAAGAAATTACTCAACTAGAGGCAACATCCTACCTGCCATTTTAATTTATCCCTTGGAATTAGTTCCCTTTCTCACTGTTATTGGCATTCATTGTATTTAATTATTTTTCATAGGATAATTATAGATATGAGTGAATACATTAAAAAAGCTTTGAATCAGGTTATCTATTGGTAATACAGATAAGAGAAAAATTACTGTGTATCCACCAGGTGCCACACATTTCTCTAGTTGCTTCCAAATGCACATCACCCAGAACAACCTCTAACCAAAAAACAACACTAATCTTAGTCCCATCCCATACCTGACAATCCCAATAATATTTTAAGCACTAATATTTAAATAAAGATATCTAAAGATAGAGGAAACATGTGACTTTGGGACACACACTTCCTTGCATCCTTTATGAACATATAAACTCTTCTTTCTGTATGTTTAAAATTCCCAACTCACTTATTCAGATGGAGATGGAATCTTCTAATTGTACCACATGTCTATAATTGAATAATAAAAAGATCCTGACCTGACAAATAAATTAGCCTTGGGGAGATGCAGCAAATACAGCACAGAAGATAGAAAAAGATTTTACAAATGTGATATATGACACCTAGAAAAGATAATGAAGTTAAAGGTATTCTAGCTCTAATTCATATCTGCAGTAATATATTCTACTAAATATATCACTAATATACTTTATACCTAAAGAATATCAGGCTTTTATTTTGTTAATGATGTACACTCAATTTCTATTACTTTGCTAGGGGTAATAGTTTTGCCTGAGATGTTTTCTTTCCATACCACCCTGTTGAATTTTATCAATCCTTGAAAAATGCAAGTTAAAAAAGCAACACTATGGGACGTCTGGGTGGTTCAGTCAGTTAAGCATCTGAATCTTGACTTTGGTTCATGTCATGATCTCAGGGTCATGTTATTGAGCCAACTCCACACTGGGCATGGAGCCTGCTTAAGATTCTCTCTCTCTCTCCCCTCTGCTGTACCCCCTAGTCAATGTAAATAAATAAATAGGCAACCCCCTCTATGAAACTTCCCCAGATTTCTCCACAAGGAATTAATCTTTCCCTTATAGATCTAAGCCACTTGTCTGTACTTCCATTATGACATTTATCATGTTAAGCTTATGTTAGAATGGCATGTGTTTGCGATTGCTGTCCTACAAGGATGTAAGTACCTCAAGAGAGGACAAATCTATTTTATTTAATTCGGTGAGTTGACACACTAGCTTAAAATTGTGCCTTCGCCATAGGTGCTCAATAAAAGAAACTGTTTCTAATATGAATATTGTAGAGAGGAGACAGGCAAATTTTAGTCATGTGTAAAAATAGACCTATAGTTTTCAAACATCAGTGAACATACACAAAACCACACAGGCACATAAAAACGTATATAATAATGATGGCATTGTACCTATTTTGTCTGCACTTTTACACCTGCCGGAGTCCAGCTCCAGCAGGTCCAGGGTTCACCAAAGGATGGACGGTGTCAGCGAAAGGAGTGAGAGAACCATGAGTTCTTTCTGATCACCAAGCAGGTATCTCTAACTCTGCTGGTCTCAGTAACTTAATTTATAGATAGTAAGATGAACAATACGTGAACAGAACATTTTATGTTTGCCCTCTATAGATTGGGGCAGAGACAGACCATCTGTCTCTGACAATCTCTCAAATGACATCTGACCCCAAACAGGACAGATGGGTCTCATACAGAGCAAGTGAGTCACGCTTTTGTTCTTAAAATTGAAGTAATAGAATTACAAGTTAAAGACAGTAACCATTATTATGTATTAGAATCATCTATCTATGTTAAACTTATATGAATAAGGCACTAGTTATATAGTTCAAGCATAGTCTAACATAAATGAATTACGTATTATTATCTAGTACATTAGTCACAGAAGTGAGGAATACAGGAGTGAAGAAAATAGTGATAATTATGGAAGTGGGGCCTAAGTTGTTCACATGAGCTACTTCTTTGTAACTGAATGCACAAGCACCATAGGGGTCCTGTTCTGGCTATTCTTTGAATAAAGGGCAATGTTCATAGAAAGCAGACCATATGGAGGGTACCATGCCCTCTCATTAATCAGTAAAGGAACATGTAGCAACTTATGTCCTGCTCTAACTCGTATTACATCTTTAGATAAGGCTCCTTTTTTCAGGCTGAACTAATGATTAGCTCCTAGGCCTGGCTTTGTCTTAAAGTCCTTCTGTTTGAACTACAAAAGCTCTATGAGAAAACGCTGGGAGAGAGGGTCACAGAGGTAGAATCTGGGGTCCTTGCTGTGGGGCTAAGGGTCTGATTCTCCTCATATACTGTCATACGAGTAATCTCGGACTGGTGTGGAGTGCCCTAGGGCCTAATCATAAGCAACAGGTTTATTCCTGAGAGAGAAATCAAGAGCGGTGGAAGGAGATACCAAGTTCACTCTGTGTGGCAGGAGCTGTTCAAACGCTGCCATTTCCACGCTGTGACTGTGTCAGCCAGCGAGGCCCAGGCAGCTCCCGGCATACACCAGTTCCTTTAGGAACAGATTTCATTACTTGACATAAATTTTTTACAGTATAGCAAATATGTTTATGATGGTATACAAAGTTTAAATAATAAAAATAATAGTAGTAATAATAGAGCTAATGATTATAAATATTTTTAAATTTTCAAGCAACAGTTGGGATATAGCAGGAAAATGGCAGTGGAAGAGGAGGGCCTTAGGCTCACCTCGTCCCATAACACAACTTGCTAACTGTCAAATCATCCTTGATACCCTAGAAATAACCCCAAAGACTGACACAACAACCTCCACAACTAAAGGGAGAGAAGAAGTCACATCAAAGAAAAGAGAGTAGGGATTTGGTTTAGGGGAGAAATGGATCATGGCTGCTTATGAGGGGAGGGAACCATGGTTATGGAAAAGAGCAAGAGAGAGAGGAACACACAGGGAAATTCACAAGGAGAAAATTTCCCCAAAGTCATTTGCTTGGAAAATGAGAAGGAATGAGTTTTGTGAGTTTTTGCAACCAGGAGAGCTTAAAGCCTGGAGTTTTAAAGGTCAGTGGGTTTGGCTGGGATAGAGCCCAGAGGGCACTGTGTTGCTCCTGGACAAAAGGCAGCCAATACACCCAGGGGCAGACAGCATGGAAACAGTGATCTGAAGATCACCTGGATACACAGTGGAGAGATTATTTTATTTTCTTTGGAGTATAACTTTGAGAGATAACATTCATGGAGATACTTTTGCAGGAACAAAGGAAGTTTATATCATCATTTCATTTCACTGTTCTTCACATAAACACAGAGCTACATGTGGGAAACAACCCTGCGTTAACAATGGCTACCTAATTTGCTTACACCAAGCACTACAGCCCTGTGCTCTGGTAGAACTGTCCTTTTCAGTTCACATTTGCCTCAGTCCCAGCAAGGTGGGGCCCTCCTCCAAAAAAAAATAATGCAGAAACACCCTCTAACACTGTATCTACCAACTGGAGTTTTTATGGCTTCAGTTTCATTGGAGGAAATGAGAGGTCACATTTCACAAGCAGATTGGAGCACACTTAGTTAAAACTCTCCACATTCAAGCCAAGGACCAATACTGCGCACAGCAGGCAAGAATAGCCTCTGGAGACGACTGGACTGAAGGAGAGAGCAGCCAGAAAAAACATGCAGCACACACTAGAGACACTCCCTGAAACAACAAGCTCTGTACATTACATGACGTCTTCTTCATTACTTTCAGAAACAGAAAACACAACTGGATCTTCTAACAGAGAGAGGAAGGCAAAGACTTAGACAAAATCCAAAGATAGAATAATTTACCCCAAATGAAAGTACAAGAAAAGGCCATAGCCAGAGATCTAAGCAAAAGAGTAAAATTCCTTACATAGAATTTAAAGCAGTGATCATAAGGATACTTGCTGGGTTTGACAAATAAATAGAAGACATCAGTGAGACCCTTGTTACAAAGATAAAATAGTTACAAATTATCAATCTGAGATGAAGGGTGCAATAAATGAGATTGGAAACACACTTTATGCAATGAACAGAAGGATGGATAAATCAGAGGAACAAACTAATGATCTACAAGAAAAAGTAATGGGAAGCAATGAATCTGAACAGAGAAAGAAAAATTATGCAATATAATAATAGACTGAGGGAACTCAGTGACTCTATCAAATATAATAACTTTCATATTATGAGAGTTCCAAAAGAAGAAGACAGAGAAAGGAGGGAGCAGAAAATTTGTATGGAAATATAATAGCTGAAATCTACCCTCATCTGGGGAAGGAAGTAGACATCCAGATCTAGAAGACAGAGAGAACTCCCATCATAATCAACCAAAGCGGGCCAACACCAAGACATATTATAATTAAATTTGTAAACTATAGTGACAAAGACAAAATCTTAAAAGCAGCAAGACAAAAATCCTTAACTTACACTGACATACCCATAGAGCTAGCTGATATTTTTCAGCAGAAACTTGGCAGACAGAAGAGTGGCATGATAGATTCAAAATGCTGAATGGTAAACAATGTACACACAAGAATGCTATAACTAGAAAAGCAACCATTCAAATAAAAGGAGTAATAAGGAGTTTCCTAGACAAACAAAAACTAAGAGTCTGTGACCACTGATGCAGCATTACAGGAAATATTAACGAAAACACTTTGAGTGAAAAGGGGAGATAAAAAGTGACATTTAAAGGCAGGGATCCCAAAAGAAATAAAAAGGAATATTTCTATAAAAATCAGTCACAGAACTCACTCAATAAAGATATATATATATAATACATACCTGAAATATGAGGGTGTGAGAAAGTAATTAGTTTAAACATGAATGATCATCAACATAATTTAGACTGTTATTTTCAGAAGTTGTTATATGTAAATATACTGGAAACCACAAATCACAAATGACTAATAAATGTACAAAGGGAAAAAATCTGAATACATCATTAAGGAAAATCAGTAAACCATGAGGGAAGGACAGGAAAGGATCAGAGGAAAACTTCAGAGACAACCAAAAAACAAGTAGTGACATGGAAGTAAATTCATATCTATCAATAATTATTTTGAATGTAAATGGACTAAATGTTTCAATCAAACAAAATGGGGTGTCAGAATGGATAAAAAAAAAGATCCATCTATACACTCCCTATAAGAAACTTATTTTAGACCTAAAGACATCTTCAGATTGAAAGTGAAGGGAGGGAAAAAGTTTTATCATGCAAATGGATGTCAAAAGAAAGCCACTGTAGGGAGGAGCGGCAAGATGGCGGAGGAGTAGGAGACCGATTATCATCAGGTCCCAGGA
>LNAC01001930.1:716-21158 GCA_002007465.1 Ailurus styani
GAAATAAGTCAATCAGAGAAAGACAATTATCATATGATCTCTCTGATATGAGGAACTTGAGGGGCAGGGTGGGGGGTCGTGGGGGGTAGGGAGGGAAAAATAATGAAACAAGATGGGTTGGGGAAGGAGACAAACCATAAGAGACCTCTAATCTCATAAAACAAACTGAGGGTTACTGGGTGGTGGGAGGGTAGGGATAGGGTGGATGGGTTATGGACATTGGGGAGGGTTTGTGCTTTGGTGAATGCTGTGAAAGATGTAAGCCTGATGATTCACAGACCTGTACCCCTTGGGCAAATAATAAAAATAAAATTAAAAAAAAAATGTCAGAATCTGCGTGCCTAGTCTTCTGCTTTCTGACTACCTGACTCCCATTTTATGAGGTGCACCAGGTACAGACAGCAGGCAAAAATATGCAGGGAGTTTGAAGGAGATTTGATGCTCTCCAAGTAGTCAATAAATCACATACCTGTCTCTTCCTTTTTACCAAGAAGATTTTCTTTTAAATGAAGTCCATGACCAATGTCCAAAAAAGGAACCTCTCAATACAGAACAACTTAATGGAAGATGGTGGCTAATCTATCAGCCAAGGACTGTCACCCCTAGCACCCCTGTGGCCAGAATCGCCCACCTAACCATTCAGAACAATAACAGCTTACCCATTAGCATTCCTTTCCCTTCATTTCTACCACTTGGGCCAAAGCTGGCATCATAAGGCGAGTTATGAACCAATGATTTGGTTCATGAATTTTTTATTTCCTCCTTGCTTTTAGTTTGGAACTGTCAGGTACTCCTCCCCTTCCTCCACGGCTCCATTTTTTCTGTGACAGCTCTGCCAGACTAAGTCTTGGAGCCTCTGGAGGTGGAGAGCCCACCTTGAGAAATGGGATCGTCCCTGACTCCCCTGCAGTTTAGTGGTGACAAGGGACAGAGCCTCTTGGCACAATTCAAAGGAGGGATGGATGTCAGGGAGGGATGGGGTAACTCAGAAGTGATGCCGTGACCCTCTCTGTGGAGGCTACCCGGTGCTGGGTGCACATCCTCACAAATGACCACAGATGGTGTCTTTCATGGAGCATGCCCAGAGAATCCCCTGGTGATAATTATCTTCCTGCCATAGCGGCTAATGCCCATTTATCCACCATTAGTGAGGAACTGCTCTGCTTCTGTTACCTCTTCCCAGCACCAATAAAGTGCATATTGGCAACTCTGAGCCCAGGCACACACTCTCTTTCATGGAGTAGCTCCAATTTCCATCCACAGTGATTTTATTACGGCAAAATATTTTACTTCTGATTAACCTGAAACAGTTTTTAAGTCTCTCTTTGCTTTCAGAGATCTGGGGAAGTCTATGAATGGGTGAGTGGGCCATTTTGGACAAAAAATACAATCTTGGGGTGGGGACTTGACCTAAAGTTCTTTAAAACCCTCTGCCAAGATTTAAATTCCTTCTCACTCACCAGTCCTTCCTATCAGCTGAAATTTAACTGTTCCTTTGCCAACAAAATATCCCCTTGGGTCTTAACATCGTAGTACAGCCTTCCAACTGGAGAAGTTTTTTTTTTTCTGGAGACCAGAGTTTACTCTTCCTGCACTTTGGAAGGCCAGTTGAGCAAGATAATGCCCTCCACGAACATCTGAAATGAAGGCTGGCTTGAGTAGGTGCAGAAATGCCACAGTCCCCTTTTCCCTCTAGTAGATAACTCTGACAGGGGTGTTCTACACTGGCAATTGGAATTCCCCAGAACTTATTTTCTAACTTACTTTTCTACTCCCTTCCCTATGTTTCCTGGAATTACCTTCTGAATATATTTCTTACTCTTGAATCCTTATCTTAGCATTTGTTTCTGCAAGAACCAGAGAGAAAAATGTCAAGAGGAATGGAATATCTAGTCTGGGTCTTGTTACAGTAAGAAAGCACAGGATTGGGGATAAAACTTCTGAATTCTAGGGTAATACTTTACACCAGATATATAACAGGACTTGATAAAAAATAATTCAAATATTGGCCTTAAGTTTCAGCAAATTATATGTAAAGTCTTCCTAAGACACATTATGAAATTACATGAAGACATGGGATGATCTTTGGCCTGAAGTTGCCTAACTATTTGACTCTAGTCACTGTGCTGAAAGGGATGCATAATTCCTTGCAATTCGTCTGGTCTGATCAGTAAAATAACTGGGGCAGACAGATCATAATGGGAAGTCATATGTCTTGACAGCCCAAACAGATTGGATAATGATCAATCAATTGTATTTTTAAATAACTTTTATTTTATTTCAATTAGTTAACATATAGTATATGATTAGTTTCAGATGTAGAGTCCAGTAAATCATCAGTTGCACATAACACCCAGTGCTCATTACATCATGGGTTCTTCTTAATGCCCATCACCCAATTAGCCATTCCCCGACTCCCCTACCCTCCAGCAACCCTCAGGTTCTTTCCTATAGTTAAATTCTCTTATGGTTTGTCTCCCTCTCTGATTTCATCTTCTTTTATTTTTCCCTCCCTTCCCCTATGGTCCTCTGTTTTCTTCTTAAATTCTGCATATGAGTGAAACCATATGATAATTGTCTTTCTCTGATTGACTTATTTCATTCAGCACAATAACCTCCAGTTCCATCCACATTGATAAAAATGGTAAGAATTTATCCTTTCTGATGGCTGAGCAATATTCCATTATATACCACATCTTCTTTATCCATTCTTCTGTCAATAGATGTCTTGGGTCTTTCCATAGTTCGGCTATTGTGGACATTGCTGCTGTATGTATATGTACATACACAAAATGGAATATTATTTATTCCTAGATAATGTGTGCTTCCTAGGTGTGTGCTAAACAAGAAGACTGACCCTGCAGTAAATTTTGAAGTATGCAAATAGGCCTTTTCAAAATAGGTTTCTCTCAGGGAAAGATTGGGAGATGGGTGTTTCTGTCTGCTCCTTCTGAGCTGATCCCTGGGAGGTATAGCCACAGTCAGTCTTCATGAACCCCCCCCCTTTTTTTAAGAATTTTTATTTATTTATTTGACACACACACACACAGAGCACAAGCAGGCAGAGTAGAAGGCAGAGGGAGAGGGAGAAACAGGCCCCCTGCTGAGGGGATCCCAGGACCCTGGGATCATGACCTGAGCCTAAGGCAGTTGGTTAACCAACTGAGCCCCCAGGCGCCCCCTTCATGAGCTTCTTAAGAATGGTTTCCTTCTTTGTTATAGTCTTATGGTTCTCATGGACCCAAGCCTTATTGGCTTTCAGAGCTAGGTATTATGGGGGCCTGCCGCTCAAGTGGAAAATTTAAAAGTTGAGGTGCTAGATGTTGGATCCAAAACTTTGCTCCTTAAGGAGTAGTTGGGAGTTGTGGGTTCCCTCCTGATTATATGTTTTTGTGGGGAGAATTGTTCATCTAATGTGTAGCAGTTGCTCAGTTAGTTAGTTTCTGGATTTCTTTCAGAGGGAATTGGTCCATCTGTAGCTGTAGATTTGGTGTGTCCATAAGAGGAGGGTGGTTCAGAAGCCTCCTATGTTGCCATGTTGGACCAGGACCTCTTCCTAGTGCTTTTGTAGTTTCATTTTTTTTGGTAAATAAATATTTTATCAAGAATTTATTTTTGGAAAAATGAATGAGTCAGGGATACATTTTATATTTTTTTTCTAAATCACTAATATGATGGCTCAACTTCATTAATTGAACAACACAGGTTTCCTCAGTGAATTGAAATATTGGTTACCAGGCCCACTTGGGACTATTTATATACTCTATTTTCCCACAATTTGGCTATAATGTGTATAGGTGTGGACTTCTTTGAGTTTATACTGTAAGAGTTTATTGAGTTTCACATATGCATAGAGAAAAGGTTTTCATAAAATTGGGAAGTTTTTGGTCATTATTTTTGCAAATATTCTTTTTTTTAAAGATTTTATTTATTTATTTATTTATTTGACAGAGAGAGTGGGGGAACACAAGCAGGGAGAGTGGGAGAGATCTGGGAAGCAGGCTTCCTGCTGAGCAGAGAGCCTGATGTGGGGCTTGATCCACAGGTCCCTGGGATCATGACATGAGCCAAAGGCAGACACTTAATGACTGAACGACCCAGGGACCCCTATTTTTTCAAATATTCTTGCTGCCTTTCTCTCCTCCCCTGTGACTTCTCTTATGTTGGTATGTTTGATGTTGTACTACAGGTTCTGAAGCTCTTCATTTTTCATCATTTCTTTCCTTTCTGTTCCTTCCTTAATTTTTTAGGATCTTCAAGTGTGGCTAATACCCACCTTCCCACCTACCCCTAGAACATGTTATTGTTTTAGAGTTACTCTTTTGGCTAGTGATGGGGGGACGATTTCAATGGCTTTCCCTTGATTTTCTTCTTTATGATCTCTCCTATCTCAAATACCAAGGTCCCAATATGGGTGTTGGACTCACACAGGGGTTAGGCACACTCTGTATGTGAGCATTCTATCAGTGGGTTGACAGTTGGAAGATGACCTTGACAGCACTTCCAGCATCTGGGGCAAAAGGTCCTCTCTCTGTGGGACATCTGTGTGGTATATTTTTGTGTTTATCACATAATGTGATCTCATTCACTAAAAACTTTTATGTACATACCTGCATATAAAATATATACAAATATAAATAATATATAATATAAATATATGATATATTGACATATAATATATATTTCCAAAATCCAAATATATATGTATATATATTTCCAAATATACATAAGAAAGTACTATATTATAAATCATATTAATTAGGGAATGATTAAAACTACCTGTTTTTGTCTTGGTTTGGGTTCTTGCAGAAGCAAACTCTAATTCAAGGACTTGTGCTGGCATTTTATTTGGGAGATGAATCCAGGAATCACAAAAGTGAGGGACAGGAAAAGTGAGACAGAGATATGTAAATGAATGGGTTATTAGGGATCCATCCAACCAAAGGGCCTATAAGAAACTGTATGGAATATACCTAGATTTGTCCACCAGAAGACAGGGAAATTGAGGCATTTATTCCACTCCATCTCTGTTTGCTGAGGAATATCCTTTGTGCTCTGCCACTTACAGATCCAGCTTATACTCCCATTTGGTGAAGTTAGCTCTAGTGTTGCTGGAGAAAGTCCTCAGGCAGAGAAGAAGAGAGACAGGAGCAAATGCTCAAGCAAATGCTTGAGACAGGAGGCTGTCACCATTTTTGGAAACTGTCTGTCACAGTTTCAGGTAACCTCAAGTGAACTGAGGGAATTGAGCCATCAACAATATCTGCTATAACCTTGTAAGTGATTCTAGAAAGACTTAAGTCTCCAAATATATTGGAATAGGAAAATAACACGTTAATTTCTACAAGCTAGCTTTGGATGATGGCATGGATAATTTGGATTGAAGGTCATTTCAGATTTCATACTAGCCAGATATATGATGTTATCATCCAGAAATATGTGGGGACTTGAACAGTTTGCCCTGTTATACCATTTTTTTCTCTCAATAGTCAAAGAAATGTTTGGTTAGGTGCCAATCTGTGACCAGCAGGACCTTGGGTCCATCTCTAGTTCTGGGACTCCTGCCCCTTGACTTTGGTTTAGAAACACATCCAGTATCATGTCTTTAGTACCTACTAGTCAAAAATCATTGAAAGACTGTCTTTTAATGTATGGATTCCCCATTCCATTTTCTGTTATGGTTGAACATAGTTAGGGAAGCTTTTACATCCTTTAGCAAAATTAAAAGAAAGTCTTTTTTTTTAAGATTTTATTTATTTGAGAGTGAGAGAGAGAGAGCTTGTCCAGGGTTGGGGAGGGGCAGAGGGAGAAGGAGGTGTCTGACATAGGGCTCAATCCCAGGATCCTGAGATCCTGAGCTGAAGTCAGACACTTAACCAATTGAGCCACCCAGGCGCCCCAAGAAAGCCTGGTCTGTGGTGAACAAAGCTTCTCAGGTGATTTATTATGAAAGATAGACCCAATTGCCATTATGGATTAATCAGGGGGGCTGGAGAGAGAACACACTTTGCTTTCCCACTGTAGTCTACCCTTGTGGTCTATTTTCAATATCTTAGATTTAGATAGGCTTGTTTTAAACACTTTCCTTGATGTCTAAGTGTTCACATGAGTACTTTTACTTGTGAGTCTGCATCACTGTGCCACATTGCCTGGGGAAAAAGGGCAGCAAGCCTCCAGGATGAGTCATGACAGTGCAAGAACCTTAGTGAAGCAATGAAGCTGCAGTTGGTAGAGATGCTAATGAATTCAGAATTTTAAACAAGTAAACTATATACCTCTCCTGTTTCCCACCTACTATATTTCTTTCAACTCCATGAATGGAAAACTTGAGTTAATCTCATTATAGGGCTCCATCTGTAATCTTTGTCCACAAAAGGATGTAGGTTGGGGTTGATCAAGAAGCAGAGAGGAGGGCGCCTGGGTGGCTCAGTGGGTTAATGCCTCTGCCTTCGGCTCAGGTCATGATCTCAGGGTCCTGGGATTGAGGCCCGCATTGGGCTCTCTGCTCAGCGGAGAGCCTGCTTCCCCCCCTCTCTCTGCCTGCCTCTGACTACTTGTGATCTCTCTCTCTGTCAAATAAATAAATAAAATCTTAAAAAAAAAAGAAGCAGAGAGGAGATTCAGTAAGTGTTAACTGATTCTGAATGGTAATTGTTGCTGAATTGGCCCATGATTACTGTGGTGAATGCTAACTCTTTCCACAGAGTTATAAGTTCCCTGTGTGGGGACTTTTCTGAGATTCTGGAACTCTGTGATGTCATTTTAAAAATATATTTATTTATTTATTTGAAAGAGATAGAGCATATGAGAGAGTGCACATACACAAACCTGGGGGGAGGAGCAGAGGGTGAGGGAGAGGCAGACTCCCCACTGAGCAGGGAGCCTGAGATGGGGGTCAATCTTAAGACCCTGAGATCATGACCTGAGCCAAAGGCAGATGCTTAACCAACTGAGCCACCCAGGTGCCCCTCTATGATGTCTTTTTAATCATGTCACCTTATTTTCTTGGAAAAGCATAGTGATAATTTGTGTGTGGAGCTCATGGCTTAGCCACACTCTCAGAAGATCAAAGACACTTGCTCCATATGTTCGCTTTCATTATTAATAACATGTTCACATTTCAGATGAATATCATGCCAAATTAACATAATTATGCATGGCAGCTAATTTTCTGAGTGATAGGCAGGTCTTTAAGGACTTTTTTTTTTTAATTGTGGAGAACATTCAAATTGCAGCTGTGAGGTTTTGGTAGGGAATAGAGTGAAAGAGAGAGAGGGAACAATCTGGTGGGCTTCTAGGAGGAATCCTCTAAAAGAGGGAAGAGCTATTGTCCTTTTTATTTAAGAAGCTCATCTGGGCATTTAAGTCTTGCATGAATATTACATTATTCAATACCATCCTTTTCCAGACTTAGTCCCTATTTCTTCCCTTTGTATCCTCTTTGCTCCATCTCTGAGTGACTACCCAAATCAGATATTTTCCAAATATGTTTGACTTAACTGTTAACTGGAAACAATTGCTAATGTCTACCAGGAGTGATGTTAAGAAAGGCTCTGGAACTGTGTCTTATTTAACAAGAAACACACTGTGGCCAATTTGTGATGCCTGCTCATATTGCCCACTTTTTCACTCTTCTTGATCCCTGAGGTCCCAGTCCTATTCTTGCCATCATCTTTTCCTATCTGGACAATGTCAACACAATCCTAATTATGTCCTTGATAACATGCTTGTCTTATCCCCACTATTGCCTCCACACAGCTGCCAGATACCCACTAAGTCTTGCTAGGAACACAGGGACTTGGGGTTGGGTAATTCTTCACTGAGTAGACCTGTCCTGTATATTGCAGGGTGTTTAGCATTCCTGGACTTCCCCAAATGGCACTAGTATACTCAAATCATTGCGACAACCAAAAATGTCCCTACATGTTTCCAAATGTCTCCTGGATGACCATATGGTATCTATTGAGAATTATTGTTGACATAATATTTTGGGGGAAAAATCCATTTTATCCTTGTTCAAATCATTTAATGATAAAAAAAGTAGCTAAAGGTGAATCTTTCTTTCTTTTTTTTTTTATTATGTGCCCCAGGGGTACAGGTCTGTGAATCATCAGGCTTACACCTTTCACAGCATTCACCAAAGCACAGACCCTCCCCAATGTCCATAACTCATCCACCCTATCCCTACCCTCCCACCCCCTAGTAACCCTCAGTTTGTTTTGTGAGATTAGGAGTCTCTTATGGTTTGTCTCTTTCCCCATCCTATCTTTCATTATTTTTCCCTCCTTACCCCCCACGAACCCCCTCCCAGCCCCTCAAGTTCCTCATATCAGAGAGATCATATGATAATTGTCCTTCTCTGATTGACTTATTTTGCTCAGCATAATACCCTCCAGTTCCATCCATGTCGTTGCAAACGGCAAGATTTCGTTTCTTTTGATAGCTGCATAGTATTCCATTGTGTATATATACCACATCTTCTTTATCCATTCATCTGTTGATGGACATCTAGGTTCTTTCCATAGTTTGGCTATTGTGGACATTGCTGCTATAAACATTCGGGTGCATGTGGCCCTTAGGATCACTACCTTTGTATTAAAAGTGAATTTTTCTATGACTTAACATTTTACTTAGGATAAATTCCAACTCTTCACCATAAGTTTTAGACCCTGCTTGTTGATTGTGTTTCAACCACTCTGACTGTGTATTCCAGTGCCACAGCAAGCATGGAGGCTTCTGTGGGTCTTCCCCATTTCTGTTTTTATACCTGGAGTGCCTGTCCCATCCCCCTAATCCTAGTTTTCACATGTGGGCTCCTTTCCTTCCTTCAGGTCTCACCTTATCTATCATCTCCTCAGACAGCCTTACCTGATTCTGATCACTTTATATAAGTAGGCGCCCCCCGCCAACAGGGTTTTCTTCTACCACTGCCTTTTAATTATCATTTTTATAGCACTTTCTCAGTTTGTAATCCTATATTCATTTATGTGTTGACTTTACTGCTTATCTTTTGTCACTAGTTCCATAAGACAGAGATGAAGTATATTTGGTTCATCACTCTATGACTTGGATGGTAACTATGGAGACCTCTAATGGGTTTGAAGGGATCTGCTACAGAGGGGAGCTAAGTTTACTTCCCAGATGGGTCTGGGGAATACCCAAAGCATTCCTACCCCAATTTGGTGCACCAATACTTGGCAGTAGGAGCAAAAAATGGTGCTCTGTGTGTCTAGTTACCAAAGAGCTTTTAACAGCTCCCCATAAGTGACAAGGAAAAACACTTCTGTAGCTGAATTTGGAAATAGCTGGGAGAGGACTTTGGGTCTAAAGGAAATATGTGGACATCAGAGTCACTGTGGATCCACTGCCTCTGCCATGCCAAGGTTCAATGAGATTCAGTGTCCTGTGTTTCACCTCCACCCTGGGATATCTGAGATCTCCTATCCAGAAAAAGAGGGCAGGCAGGAGAAAACACTGACTTTCAATCCTGAAATTTTTGCATTTATCTGGGAAAGAATGAGTACATCTAGAGGTAACCAGATTAAGTTTTAGCACCAGGCAAAATGGAAACTTTACTCAAAAACTGACTTTGGTTATAGAAAGTTGCATTTTTACACATTGAGCTTTGTGAGTGAAAGTTCATAGCATGTAATAATAATAAATGCTAATAACAACTATCCTGATTTACACTCTATAGCTCTTTATATAATCACATCTGTTTGGTTCTTACAATGACACATTGAGAATGTGTTACAGCTGGCTCTGAATCCAAGTGTTCTTTTTCTGGTAGCTTGTCTTCTTGTTACTAGGCCCTATGATGCAAATCTAAGGAAAGATTAGAAATTTAGATCAAATAATATGAAGACTGTTTGTCTTGGAATCCTGAGTTGACTGGCTGCCTGCCTAAAAAACCTATTGTTTGGATCTGCCTGGAAAAAGTGGGTGGAGATCTGGGATCTGGAGTTGGCATTTCTTGGATTCTCCTGGACTACCAGAAGCTTGAGATCCTTCAGCACTTCTCCTTGGTCCCACTCTAGAAGTCGGGGTAGTTGGATGGGTTACTAGCAGCCTTTCTAGCAGAAGGGTTTGAGACTGGGAGAGGTCTGTTTGTGACTATGGGTTGAGGCTATATTGCGAACAACCCTCTGCTGAGCTCAGAGACTTGAAGGAGGCTCTTAAACTTCTCAGTGTTTGTGTGTTCCCCATGGGACTAGGTAGACTTTGCTCCGTGCAAGTCTCTCATCAGGCCATGGGTGCCTGTTAGGCTTCTAGTTCTAGTACCAAGTCTTATCTAATATTGTCAAGGCTCTCTCAAACTTGAGGTTGAATGCTGACGTTAATATTAATAGTGTTATCACCAAACAGAACATTTACTGAGCATCTATCATATGCCAGGCACCAAGCTAAACTCTTTCCATTAGTTCATTTAATTCTTGTAATAATGCAATATAGGAGATAACCTTTATTGTCTCTATTTCACTGATGATTTGAGACTTAGAGATATTTGGAAACAATATCTAAAGTCACATAGCTGCACCTTGGTTTCTCTGGCTTTAGAGTGGGATTCTAGGTCACTATGCCATACAATACAATCATAATCATGGCCATCACAGTTGCCACTATATGTCAGGTACTGTGAGAATTGCCTTATGGCTAAGGGAAGTTCTATAACTACATGTGGGCTATGCCAGCAGACTTTCAAGGGCAATCCACATTGCTGCTAACAAAACCCTAGTGTTAACTATTGGCACCTGAGCTAGACTCATCAGCATGAGCATCAGAGGTGTGAAAGTACCACAAAGATCCGAGCTGTCCTTCAATTTGTGGCTAGACTTGGGCTTTCAACAGGAGAGATAAAGCTGTACTGATACTCCTGTGGTTAGAGCAGAAGCTGCTTATCCACTTGGCTTCCTGGCTGAAGCTCCTACAATCACTGAGGAATCTACAGCCTGGGTAATCCAGAATTGACTGATGTCTTTCTGAAATCTGTGGTTATTTTGTTTAGTAGGTATTGCTGTTCCCATTTTATAGATGGAGAATGTGAGACCTAGAAAACTTAAGTGAGGTATCTGAAGATGTATAACTAGTAAGTGACATAGCTGAAATTTGTCTGTCCTATTCTGATGCTGGTTCTCATATAATCTCCCTTTTTCTGGTCACCTATTACTACCACTCTCTGAAAATTTCCTCCCTTAATTTTCTTCCCTTCAGTATGACAATAAGACAGATCCAAAGGGCTTGGGAAAAACCACTTGCCCTCCCAACATATATACACATGCCTTCTTTGTGAAATTCTGATGAGAATTATTTAAATAATATATCTATAGAGATTTCACCCTTCTTTCTAAATTTGTCCCACAGAGGAAGTCGGGTAGCTAAAGTTTACTGGTATGCCAGTGGTACAGTTTGCAGCAATGTTTGGCAGATCTGATGATCATCAGAATTATCTAAGGAGTTTTTGAAAAATATTCATGCCTGGGCCAACCCCAGAGTTTTGGCCAGGGTGGTATAGAGAGAAGAAATCTATGTTTTTATTTTTTCACTCTTTTTAAAATTAAGGTATTAAATTCCAGTATAATTTCAGGTATACAAAACAGTGATTCAACAGTTCTATACATTACTCAGTGCTCATGATGATAAGTGTACTCTTTAATCCCCATCACCTATTTCACCCATTTCCCCATCCACCCCCTCTGGTAACCATCAGTTTGCTCTCTATAGTTAAGAGAAATCTGTGCTTTTAAAAATCCATACTTTCCATGGGTTTGGTAGCTATTGATGAAGAGGACATGAACTTGGAGTCCTGGGTTCTTATCAGGGTCTGTCAGTGACTTGTTTCATAACTTTATTTAAATAACTTTTTCTGTGTCTACCTTTGTTTCCCCAACAATAAGGGGAATTGGAATAAGTCAGGGGTCTCAAACTGGTTTCCAGTAGGATCAATGTTCCTGGAATGTGTGTTTTGTTTGAACTGGTGTATGTGTTTTGTTTGTTAAAAATACTTCACAAGTATAGTGCAAAAGCTGATCAAGTCAACCAGATGCTGGCCATCATGCCAAAAAGGATCCTTGAGGTGACTTTTAGTTGCTGGATGATGGAATGGACTGATGTTCTGGGGTAGGCCAGGGGTTCCAGGGTGCTTCCCAAGTTAAGTGTAAGGATATCACTATTTTTGCAACACAGCACAGCAGGTGAGTACCAGATGACTACCAGTTTTACCTGTATAGTAATTTTGTTATTCTTTATTATTATCACTTGGTTTTATTATTGTTAAAATATTAAATTAAATATCAATACTTAAGTACAGGGGAATTTTTCATTTATAAACCTGGATATATAGCTTCTCTTGAAAAAAAAAAATCTGGCCATACTGGATCTGAACTTCTCCCTGGCAACAATTATTTGGGATTGAAAAGCATTGCTCCCTTGAACCCAGCAGGTATTCTCCAGGTCCTGACAGAGCCTGACCAGCTATTTCATTCATTTATCCTCTCTGCTGGCTACTACAGACATTTGATTTTGTGGTTCCTTGCCTAATATGATGCTTTCTAGCTTTAAAGCTTGAGGGCTTTTTTTATTCTTTTGCTCTCCAACTCTATTCCTTAATGAAGTAAAATGGCAGGCAGATAGGACCCTGTAAGGAGTCAGTGATTTTAAGGTGAGATTTGAAGCCTATTAAAGTTGATGACATCTCTTTAAGCTACAAATTGCCCCCTGTCAGGAGCTGGGTGAGGTAGGCCTTTGGTACAGATTAATCCCAAGAATGTTT
This sequence comes from Ailurus styani, assembly GCA_002007465.1. Lineage (NCBI taxonomy): Eukaryota > Metazoa > Chordata > Mammalia > Carnivora > Ailuridae > Ailurus > Ailurus styani. The sequence continues at coordinate 13,486 of LNAC01001930.1, forward strand.
CATTAAAATCTCTGCATAGCCAGCAGTGGGAGGTGGCTTGCTGACTTGACTTGTACTTTTTCCTGAGGTGACGTGCCTGTCCTTTATGCCACAAACTATATCTACAGCTTCTCCTGCTTTCAGCCTCAATTATAGGAGTGGCTTGTCGATTTGACTTTAATTCTGAGTTACCTCCTTGAGATTGTGTGATGGCTGAGGTCAATGCTTTCTGAAGTCTTGTTAAGTGTCTGTCACAGAGCTAACAACCTTGGAGGCTTTCACACTAGAGAGCAAGTCATCTCTGCCTTTGGAGTCCTGACTCAGACAGAAAAACAGGACAGACATTACCTCTCATCTGGCAGCCTTTCCTCAAAGAACCTGATTCCCGAGTCTTTCCTCATTTTCCCTAAGTGAAATGCAAAGGCCCCAAAGCCTGATTTTCTTTAATATCAGATGTACTGCTGAATCTGCTCAGTGAAGGGTGGGCTGTATATTTTACATTGAATAACAGCACTGACAAAAATGATAATAATTATAATAATGCTTTCTTCCTTTTTCCCCTTAATTATTGACTGAGCATCTATTACCAGACACAGTGGTGAATAAGCCATCTACAGTCATCAGAGGCTTACTGTCTTGGGAAAGAGGTTGTCTTAGTCTGGGATGCCTCAGAAGCAAATACCGAGACAAGGATTTCAGTGCCAATAGTTTATTTGGTAGATTAAGGAAACAGAGAAATGGAAGAGTGATACAGGCAAGGGAAGGCAGTCATTAAAGGGTGTCCAATTAAGTCAGATGCCACAGTGAATAACACAGTGAACTGAAATGTAAACCCATAGGAGATTAAGAAAATATGTAAAATAACACCTCAGGATTATTCCTTCCAAGGCAAGAGAATTGGGGTACTTATATACCAATTTTAGAGGATCATTGATTGAGGACTTCTGGCAGAGGCTGTTAATTCCTTGGCATTTCAGTCTGCTGCACAGTAGCCTTCAGTTTCCAAGAAAAGCTTTTAGGATCTGAGATACAGAAATTGGCCGACCTCCCCAAAGTCATAGAGTGAGAGGAATATGGGTGGGGCACTGCTAATATCTGCTATAGAAACAGACATTAATCAAATATTGTACTCTAAAAACTACAAAACACTTATGAAAGAAATTGAGGAAGACACAAAGAGTTGGAAAAATATTCAATGCTCATGGATTGAAAGAATAAATATTGTTAAAATGTCTATGGTAACTAGAAAAATCTGCACATTCAATGCAATCCCTATTAAAATACCATCAACATTTTTCACAGAGCTGGAACAAGCAATTATAAAACTTGTATGGAACCTGAATAGGCATAGAAATGTTGAAAAAGAAAACCAAACCTGGGGGCATCACAATGCCTGACTTTAAACTATATTACAAAGCTGTGGTCATCAAGATAGTATGGTACTAGCACAAAAACAGATACCTAGATCAATGGAACAGAATTAAAAAAACCAGAAATGGACCCTGAACTCTATAGTCAACTAATCAACAAAGCAGGAAAGAATATCCAATAGAAAAAGGATAGTCTCTGTACCCCTGGGGCAAAGAATAAAAAAATAAAAAATAAAATAAAAAAAAGAAAAAGGATAGTCTCTTCAACAAATGGTGCTGGGAAAATCAGGCAACCACATGCAGAAGGATAAAACTGGACCATTCTCTTACACTATACACAAAGATAAACTCAGAATGGATGAAGGACCTCAACATGAGGCAGGAATCTATCAAAATCCTGGAGAAGAACACAGAATCCTAGAGAAGTAACCTCTTCGATCTTGGTCACAGCAACTTCTTCCTAGACATGTCTCTAAAGGCAAGGGAAACAAAAGCAAAAATGAACTATTGGGACTTCATCAGGATAAACAGCTTCTGCACAACAAAGGAAACAGTAAACAAAACTGAAAGGCAACCTACAGAATGGGAGAAGATATTTGCAAATGACATATCAGATAAAGGGCTACTAGTATCCAAGGTCTATAAAGAACTTAACAAATTCAACACCCAAAAGACAAATAATACAGTCAAGAAATGGACAGAAGACATGAACAGACATTTCTCCAAAGAAGACATACAGATGGCCAACAGATACATGAAGTACATGAGTTCTGACTTCTTTACTAAACTTCGGAAAGGTCACTCAATCTCCAAGAACTTTATTTTCCAGATTATCTGTAAAGTAGAAATAGGAATAGAATAGTATGTATATTCTATAAGGATTAGATTTCACTTTATTTGAGAATGCTATACAAACTGGCATTGTTCTCCAGGCATGGAGGATTACTTTTATTACAATGTAATTTTTGGTCTGTTCAGTGTGGGGGAACATGTCAGGAGACTAGAATTTGAGTCTACTCTTTGCCTCTTGCTAGTAGTTGTGTAGCACTGGGTTAAGACATGGTCCATTTCGGGGTTTAATTTACTCCCTTGCTACCACCCTGCCCCCATATGCATAATGAATATTCTGGCAATTTATGGGCTGAGTATGGCTTGAATATATATTATGTTTGAATCACACAGTTTAAAAAGCAATTTAGTTGGCAACACTTAAAGACCTGTTTCACATAAAATCTTTCATCTTGAACCATTATTACCACATGCAGTGGTCAGCTGACACTAAGTGGAGGCTGCTCACATAGGCAGGACTTCCCATGCACCCGCTGCTTCTTCCTGTGACTGCCGCCGGAGTTGAGTGTCATTGGTCATTTTTCATTGTTGTGCTGCTGCTCTTCTCACTCCTGACCCTTTCACTCATTTATGTTCCCTTCTTGGCTTTGCATGTTTTTGAATTTGTGACCCCCTAATACATGGTCTTGTCTGAAGTCACATATCTCTTTAAAATTCTGCAATTCTTTCTCTAAGGATCCTATAGCTGGCTTCTTACAGACTTGGAATCTCTGACAATGGTTCCTATGCCATATTTCTGGAGTGAATGACTGTTTTCTGATGATGCTTCACCAGTATTAGGTGGCTAGTTTAAAACATAGAATAAAGAGAAATAAACTAGACAGGTGCATCACTTAGATTTTCCATTATCTTGAAATTAAAGAACTCTGACTCAACCTGGCTTTGGTGGAAGAGGGAATTTATTGAGTTACATGATGACCCAAAAGGACGAGTCAGTTGAACTCTTGATCCAGAGGCTCAAAAAATGTCAGTGGACTCAGTTTCTATTTCCTGGCCATTCTTTTCCATTTCAGCTACACGATCAAACTCCACTAATGGCAAGATGGCTACCAGGGGCTCAAATCCCTCATTCAGGACTTGTGGAAAAGAGAGTGTGTCTTTCTTTCTAAAGGCCACACTGTCTCATTATCCCTCTCTGGCCCTGACTGAGCCATGTATCTCTCCTTTAACTGGCATGGCCAGGGGAATATGAATCACTGGCTAGTCAGTCCTGTGTCCCATGCCTTCTCTTGCAGCCAAAAGTGGTGCCAGTTCCACCTGACATTCATGGGCTGAGGGTGGGAAGGTGTTATTCCCTACAGGAAAATTTTTGGCAGAATTATCCACAGAAGGGAGAATGGGTGCTATATGGATATTTTCTATCAAAAATAATATATAGCCTTCCACTCTGTATGGGTCTTCTGCTTAGAAAAAGTGATCAGAAGACCACAAGTACTTAGAAACCACTTTCCTCAAGGGCGAGGGGGTCATAATGCTTAAATCACTAGCAGTGGAATAAGTTATTCATAATAGATATAGAATTATTAAAACTTTAGTAAACCATTTTTAAGCAGCACCAAATGAATTGTTTGATATTAGAAAAACTGAGAGATATTTTTAGTGTTTCATTTTTCATCAGGGAGCCTGCTTCTCCCTCTGCCTGCCACTCCCCCTGCTTGTTCTTGCTCTCTCTTTCAAATAAATAAAATCTTAAAAAAAATTTTTTTTAACATAGACGCCTTATTTAGGACTATTTTAAAAACAAAGGGAAATACAAGTAATTTGTCCCAAATCACAAGGATAGTAAAAGAAAGAGGTAGGCTATAAACCAAGCTGTGACTCCAAAGACTATACTTCTAACCTTGTGTTTTACTCCTGTCACTTGCTATGCCTTTCTCCATGATGAACCTGGAACAAGTCAATTAATTAAGCAAAGATAATGGAGAAACTACTTGTATGAGGCACTGTCCTAAGTACTGAGGAATTATGCTGAACAAGACATCTGTGATTCTGTATATGGGTTGTGTTTGATACTTTGGAAGTGAGAGAGATCCACAGGAAGATATTTGAAAAGACAAATGGCCAGGGCTAAACCCTGAGGAACTTTGATATGTAGAGCTGGGTGAAGGAGAAGGTGCATCTAAGAGACAGAGATTGAGAGACCACAGAAAAACCAGGAGAACACGCAGTCATAGCACCTAGGAAAATGGCCAAAGCTTCTAAAAGGCCATGTGAATGGGGACTAAAATGCAACCATGAGATTTAGAAATATGGAAGCCCATAGTGCCTTTGGTAAGAGGTCTTTTGGTGAACTTGTGATGATGAGTCCAGCTTAGAGTAGATCAAGGAGAGAATGAGAGTGACAGCAGATAGGGGCAGTGTATATAGACACCTCAAATACCTTTTTTTATTTTTCTTATTAAATTTTATTTTTATTCTTTGCCCAAGGGGTACAGGTCTGTGAATCATCAGGCTTACATCTTTCACAGCATTCACCAAAGCACAAACCCTCCCCAATGTCCATAACCCATCCACCCTATCCCTACCTTCCCACCCCCCAGTAACCCTCAGTTTGTTTTGTGAGATTAGGAGTCCCTTATGGTTTTTGTCCTTCCCCATCCCATCTTGTTTCATTATTTTTCCCTCCCTACCCCAACGACCCCCCACCCTGCCCCTCAAGTTCCTCATATCAGAGAGATCATATGATAATTGTCTTTCTCTGATTGAATTATTTCGCTCAGCATAATACCCTCCAGTTCCATCCATGTCGTTGCGAATGGCAAGATTTCGTTTCTTTTGATAGCTGCATAATATTCCATTGTATATATATACCACATCTTCTTTATCCATTCATCTGTTGATGGACATCTAGGTTCTTTCCATAGTTTGGCTATTGTGGACATTGCTGCTATAAACATTCGGGTGCACGTGCCCCTGAGGAACACTACCTTTGTGTCTTTAGGATAAATACCCAGTAGTGCGATTGCTGGGTCGTAGGGTAGCTCCATTTTCAACTTTTTGAGGAATCTCCATACTGTTTTCCAGAGTGGCTGCACCAGTTTGCATTCCCACCAACAGTGTAGGAGGGTTCCCCTTTCTCCGCAACCTCGCCAACATCTGTCATTTCCTGACTTGTTGATTTTAGCCGTTCTGACTGGTGAAAGGTGGTATCGCGCTGTGGTTTTGATTTGCATTTCTCTGATGCCGAGTGATGTTGAGCACTTTCTCATGTGTCTGTTGGCCATTTGGATGTCTTCTTTGGAGAAATGTCTGTTCATGTCTTCTGCCCATTTCTTGACTGGGTTATTTGTTTTATGGGTGTTGAGTTTGAGAAGCTCTTTATAGATTTTGGATACTAGCCCTTTATCTGATATGTCATTTGCAAATATCTTCTCCCATTCTGTCAGTTGTCTTTTGGTTTTGTTGACTGTTTCCTTTGCTGTGCAAAAGCTTTTAATCTTGATGAAGTCCCAATAGTTCATTTTTGCCCTTGCTTCCCTTGCCTTTGGTGAGGTTCCTAGGAAGAAGTTGCTGCGGTTGAGGTCGAAGAGGTTGCTGCCTGTGTTCTCCTCGAGGATTTTGATGGATTCCTTTCTCACATTGAGGTCTTTGATCCATTTTGATTCTATTTTTGTGTGTGGTGTAAGGAAATGATTCAGTTTCATTTTTCTGCATGTGGCTGACAGGTTTTCCCAACACCATTTGTTGAAGAGACTGTCATTTTCCCACTGGACATTCTTTCCTGCTTTGTCGAAGATTAGTTGACCATAGAGTTGAGGGTCCATTTTTGGGTTCTCTATTCTGTTCCACTGGTCTATGTGTCTGTTTTTGTGCCAGTACCATACTGTCTTGATGATGACGGCTTTGTAATAGAGCTTGAAATCTGGAATTGTGATGCCGCCAACTTTGCTTTTTTTTTTCAACATTCCTTTGGCTATTCGGGGTCTTTTCTGGTTCCATATAAATTTTAGGATTATTTGTTCCATTTCTTTGAAATAAATTGCTGGTATTTTGATGGGGATTGCATTAAATGTGTAGATTGCTCTAGGTAGCATAGACATTTTCACAATATTTATTCTACCCATCCATGAGCATGGAATGTTTTTCCACTTCTTTGTGTCTTCCTCAATTTCTTTCATGAGTACTTTATAGTTTTCTGAATACAGATTCTTTGCCTCTTTGGTTAGGTTTATTCCTAGGTATCTTATGGTTTTGGGTGCAATTGTAAATGGGATTGACTCTTTAATTTCTCTTTCTTCTGTTTTGTTGTTGGTATATAGAAATGCAACTGATTTCTGTGCATTGATTTTATATCCTGACACTTGACTGAATTCCTGTATGAGTGCTAGCAGTTTTGGAGTGGAGTCCTTTGGGTTTTCCACATAAAGTATCATATCATCTGCAAAGAGTGAGAGTTTGACCTCTTCCTTGCCGATTTGGATGCCTTTTATTTCTTTTTGTTGTCTGATTGCTGAGGCTAGGACTTCTAGTACTATGTTGAATAGCAGTGGTGATAGTGGACAGCCTTGCCGTGTTCCTGACTTTAGGGGAAAAGCTCTCAGTTTTTCTCCATTGAGAATGATATTCGCTGTGGGTTTTTCGTAGATGGCTTTGATGATATTGAGGTATGTACCCTCTATGCCTACACTATGAAGAGTTTTGATTAAGAAAGGGTGCTGTACTTTGTCAAATGCTTTTTCAGCATCTATTGAGAGGATCATATGGTTCTTGTTCTTTCTTTTATTAATGTCTTGTATCACATTGATTGATTTGCGAATGTTAAACCAACCTTGCATCCCAGGAATAAATCCCACTTGGTCGTGGTGAATAATCCTTTTTATGTGCTGCTGGATCCTATTGGCTAGTATTTTGTTGAGGATTTTTGCATCCGTATTCATCAAAGATATTGGTCTGTAATTCTCCTTCTTGATGGGGTCTTTGCCTGGTTTGGGGATCAAGGTAATGCTGGCCTCATAAAAGGAGTTTGGATAGTTTTCCTTCCAGTTCTAATTTTGGAACAGTTTCAGGAGATTAGGTATTAATTCTTCTTTAAATGTGTGGTAGAATTCCCCTGGGAAGACGTCTGACCCTGGGCTCTTGTTTGTTGGGAGATTTTTGATGACTGCTTCAATCTCCTTACTGGTAAGGGGTCTATTCAGGTCTTCAATTTCTTCCTGGTTCAGTTTTGGTAGTTTATATTTCTCTAAGAATGCATCCATTTCTTCCAGATTATCCAATTTACTGGTGTAGAGTTGCTCATAATACGTTCTTAGAATTGTTTGTATTTCTTTGGTGTTGATTGTGATCTCTCCTCTTTCATTCATGATTTTATTAATTTGAGTCCTTTCTCTTTTCTTTTGGATAAGTCTGGCCAGGGGTTTATCAATCTTATTAATTCTTTCAAAGAACCAGCTCCTAGTTTCATTGATTTGTTCCACTGTTCTTTTGGTTTCTATTTCATTGATTTCTGCTCTGATCTTTATGATTTCTCTTCTC
>LNAC01001930.1:24534-68440 GCA_002007465.1 Ailurus styani
AACAAGATTTCATTTNCTTCTGGCCCTCTCTCAATCTCGTCCTCTTCTGGGATCCCAATTATTCTAATATTGTTTCGTCTTATGGCATCACTTATCTCTCGAATTCTCTCCTCATGGTCCAGTAGTTGTTTGTCTCTCTTTTCATCCTCTTCTTTTTTCTCTGACATTTTGTCTTCTAAATCACTAATTCTATCTTCTGCTTCATTTATCCTAGCAGTAAGAGCCTCCATTTTCAATTGCACCTCATTAATAGCTTTTTTGATTTCAGCTTGGTTAGATTTTAGTTCTTTTATTTCTCCAGAAAGGTCTTTTATTTCTTTAGAGACAGCTTCTCTATTTTCTTCCATTTTTTTTCAAGCCCAGCCAGCACCTTAAGAATCGTCATTCTGAACTCTGGTTCTGTCATATTATTAATGTCCGCATTGATTAGGTCCCTAGCCGTCATTACTGGCTCTTGTTCTTTTTTTGTGTGTTGATTTTTTCTGCCTTGTCATTTTATGCAGATAGGAATAGATGGATGAGAGAACTAAATACTAAAGGGTAGTGATGACCCCAGAGAAATACACACTAACCTACTCAGAAGAGACCTGGAACTGGGGAGAAAATTAAGAGGGAAAAAAAAACCAAAAAACAAAAACAGACAAACAAAAAAAACCCGAAAACACAAAATCATACAAAAACAAAACAAACAAAAATGAATAAAACTAAATACTATATCTGTATTATCTATTTCTGTTTCTATATCTATGTCGGTCTATGACTCTATCTCTATCTCTATCTCTATCTCTATCTCTCTATATCTATTAGATTGGTGAATTGAACAGACCCTATAAGTATCTAAAAAAATAAGGTTAAACACAATGAAGGGAGAAAATATGATTATAACAATGAAAATTTAAAAAAAGAATAATAAGTGTTGATACGATATAAGAGCATTAAAATAGGAAAAGGGAAAAATTTTAAAAGAAAAAAGTAAGAAAAAAAATTCAAAGAAAAAAAAATTCAATGAATTTAACTTTTAACGACTGAAGAATCATGGGGAAAAAGCCATGAATTGAATCCGTTGCTTTTCTGTAGTTCTGGAGTTCCGCAATGCTTAGCAATCTTGAAGTTGACTTTGACTGGATGTTTTTTTTCCCCCCCTTGGTCTTCTGGGGGAGGCGCATGTTGCTGTGATTCTCAAGTGTCTCTGCCCGAGGCAGATTCCCACCGCCCTTGCCAGGGGCCAGGCTAAGTAATCAGCTTGGGTTCGCTCTCGGGAGCTTTTGTTCCCTGAACGCTTTCTGTTCCTTGTTGGAGGATGGGACTGAAAATGGCGGCTCCCAGTCTCCGACCCAGAGGAGCCGAGAGCCTGGGGCCTCAGTCCTCAGCGCGCCTCAGAGAAAAGCAGTCCCTCCCGTCTCCTGGTCTCCAGCCACTCTCCGAGCTCACCAGCCTGTGACCGAGTGTCTCTGTCTCTGGTGCAGCCCCGTTTAGAATCTCTGAACCCGGCAGATTCCTGCAGCCACTCCTGCACTGCTCCTCCCAGAGGAGGAAGGAGGGGGTCTCTCTGGGTCTGCTGCCTGTGGGGTCCCCGCTCACAGATCAGTGGCCCGGCTGTTCTTCAGATCCCAGCCCAAGGTAAGCCCGAGCTGAGAGACACCTCAGCTCAGCTCCGTCTCTCCTGCCGGCTTCTCTCTGAGACCTGGGAGCTCGGTCGCACTCAGACACCCCTGGTCTTTTGTGTCCCTGTGGGTCCTGAGACCACACTGTCCATGCAGGGGTTTCACCCCCTGCTTGGTCTCTGGGCCAACGTCCCTCAGTGGAGCCGACTTCTCACAGTTCCGAGTCTGTGCTCCGCTGCTCGCTTCCCTTGCCAGGAGCCGGCCCCTCCCCCCGGGGTCTATCTTCCCGTCGCCTCAGATTCACTTCTCTGCACGTCCTACCTTTCAGAAGGTGGTCAATTTTCTGTTCCTAGAATTGCTGCTCTTCTTCTCTTCGATCTCCGATGGAATTTGTAGGTGTTCAGAATAGTTTGATAGCTCTCTGGGTGAATTCCTGAGACCTGATGATAATCGGTCTCCTACTCTTCTGCCATCTTGCTGCTCCCCCTCAAATCCCTTTTTTAAAGATGAAGTGTAAAAAGAGAGGAGAGGAATAGGACAAGTGCCATAGGGGCAGATATATAGCATTTTTTTTTTAAGATGGTAGAGATTAAAGCAGATTTGAATGTTTATGAGATATATACAAGAAAGGGATGATGAAGATACAGGAGGGGAAGAGAACAATGGAGTCAGCGAGGCTCCTTACAAGGATAAAAGACTTGAGGTTCATACCACAAGCCCAGGAGTAGGCTTTTCATACTTTTGAGGAAGGACTTCTTCCTCAGTGAAAGGGAACAGAAAGCGGAGAGGCACTGAGGCAGCAAGGTTTATAGATTTGGTAGATGGGAGATGAGAGAATTTCCATCTAATGACTTCTCTTTTTTTTCCTGAAAATGACATATTTCTCTATAGAGTCCACTGTTTTTTCTCCTGGGCCCAGATGTCTGGAAGGATTGAATTCAGCCTGCACAGGATAAGAGAAGGATATACTGAGTAGAACACATGCAAATTGTCAACAACTTTTATTCTCTGCTAGAAATAACTCTCCTCATGAGTTTGACAAAAAGAAGCTTGTTCTTAAAAAAAAAAAGAAAAGAAAAGAAAGAAAAGAAAGAAAAAGAAGAAACATGATGTTCAAGGCATGGTATGCTCATGTCATAGGACTGAATAGGCTGATAGCACGTGGGATATTTACATTATTGGTCAGAAACAGTGAGCCAGGTATCTAACATCCAAGGTCTTGGCAAAAGAATTCTTATTGCATGAGTGTCCTTGAGTCAAATTTGCAAAAAATCTTTAAAGGAATTAATCTATAGCAAGTATAAAACCTAATACCTAAGCCACACATATGCAGTCTGCACTGGACTGGCCCACACAGGCTGCTCACAGTTCAGTCTGTCTATCTCTGCTACATGGATCACCCTATTGGCAGATAAGAATTGAAATATTCCTGACGAATTCAAAAGTGACTCCTGCTAATGTTAAGGCTGGTCTTATTCCTTGGAAAGACAAAACCTGAATATTAGTTCCTTATATTTTTCAGATCACCTAAACTGAATTATCTAATTATCGAATTCTGTTAGATATAAAAACAGAAAAAAAATTAAAATTAGTTTTATGTTTCCCATCTGCATTGTTTCTTGATTTTATGGTAAAAAGTGCAGGGTACAAAGAACAAAACTCCTAGCAATTAAAGGAAAGGATTTAGCCATGTGAATAAAAGAGTCCTAAAGTTAGAGAGGACCTCAAATGTCTTTGGTTGAACTTTTTCTTGATTCGAGAATCCCCTCTTCATCAGCCTCAGCATAAGGCTAGTCATCCTTGTCCTGACTGTATAAGTGATGGGGCATTCATAGTGCTGTGATCTTTCTTTCCATTCTTAGAGGGTTTTGGTTACTCATGTGGAGTAACTTCAGTTTTCCTGTAACTCACTTATTTTGTGCTGCTAACTTAGGTGGAATAAATTGAATCCCCCTCATACAGAATTTATATTCTTATATTGGAAACAAGATACCTTGGCCTTCATGCAACATAACAATTGGGATCCTGTGACTGTGAATCACTCAGAACCTGAGTTTGAGTTGCATCACAGCTTTTATGGGTGGCATGACTTTAGGCAAGTTATTTCTTCTCTTAGAATATGCGTTTCACATTTATAAAATGACATAAGTCTACTGCCTGCCTTATAAGGCTGTTGTATGGCTTGAGTTTTATAATGAACATAAAGATCATGATACAGTGCTCCGAAGTCAAACACTCCATATGCTATAACATATCCATGATTTTTCCATGATTATCCATGATTTTCCATGATTTCCATGATTTTTCCATGATTTTCCTCTTGAGTGACCTTGGGAAGCTGCATTATCCTTTGGTACATCTGCTTCATCAGCAGATATTGTGATGTACCTCATGAAGTTGTGCGATTAAATGTAAACTGCTTAGATCAATGCTTGGCACATAGTAAGTAATTGACAAATATTTAATATTGGTTAATAATTAATTAGATTAATTATAGATCAACTAATAATTCATAGTAATTATTAATCATATATAGTATTTATAGAATACTAGTACCTGGTTCTTATATCTTTGACCAGATATTCAGCAGGAATGATATCTGCATTAATTTTTATACAAGAATAGATAGCTAAATATAGTATCCTAATTGGAGTTCCCACACCCACTTTTGTTGTCCTTCTCACTGTAACCGAAACTTGCAGACTTACTAACACATAAATCTCATTATTGCTTAAACTCTTCAAATGACTTTCCATTGCTTTATCATAAAGCCCAATGTTCCCAATATTTGCTCAAAGATCTTTTTTGACTGACTCTCCAGCCTCATCTCCCACTATGTCTCTCTTTGGACTCTGTACTCCACCAGGTGATTGCTTTCAGTTTCTTCTGGCCCCATGTTCATTCTCAGCTCTTGGATTTTGCACTTGTGTCTCTTGCTAGAAGCTTCCTTTCTCCTCACCTTACCTGGCTACCCTGTAGTCATCTTTTGTGTTTTAGCTTCGTTATCACTCCTCATTCCTCAAAAAGTTAAAAAACACAACTACCCTATGACCCAGCAATTGCACTACGAATATTTATCCAAAGGATACAAATAGCGATTTGAAGGGACACTTGCACACCAATGTTTATAGCAGCAATGTCCACAATAGTCAAACTATCAAAACAGCCCAAATATTCATAGACAGATGAGTGGATAAAGAAGATGTGGTATATATACAATGCAATATTACCTAGCCAGCAAAAAGTGAAATCTTGCCATTTGCAATGATATGGATAGAACTAGATGGCATTACACTTAGTGAAATAAGTCAATCAGAGAAAAACAAATACCAGATGATTTTACTTATATGTGGAATTTAAGAAGCAAAATAGATGAACTTAGGGTATGGGAAGGAAAAATAAGATGAAAACAGAGAGGGAGACAAACCTTAAGAGACTATTAACTATAGGAAACAAACTGAAGGTTGCTGGAGGAGAGGTGGGTGGTGAGATGGGGTAATTGGGTGATGGGCATTAAGGATGGCACATGATATAATGAGCACTGGATGGTATATGCAACTGATGAATCACTAAATTCTACTTCTGAAACTAATACACTATATGTTGCCTAAATTGAATTTAAATAAAGAATTAAAAAAATACCACTCTTCAAGGTAATCTTTCTTTTGTGACCCAGTCATATAGACTAGGTTAAGAGCTGCTCTTCTTACTTCCATATCACCCTGTGATTTCTCTATTATAACCCTGATTTTAGTATGAAGATTTCTTTATTTGCCTCTTACTCGTGCTTACTTTGAAGGTCTGTGATATTGGGGACTCTCTGCTTTGCTCCTTGTTCTTCCTATAGCACCTACCATAGGCCAGGAACATAGAAGGAACTCAGTGGACAGCTGTTGAAAGGGTAAAGGAAAATTCAGTTTCTTCTCAAAGGATAATTGGCTATTCAAGTAGTTTAAGGACACCTGAAACTCAACTTATCCTATGCCAGTGGAGATCTGAGCCCTCAATTTCCTGTTGGCCAGGCCTCTCTGAGACTTTCTCCCTTCAGCTGCAGGGGACCTGTGGTTTATAGGTCAGGTAGTATTGGAAATAAGACTAAATATTTTCGATGAGAAAAAATGATGCCCTGGGGTGCCTGAGTGGCTCAATCAGTTGAGCTGCCAACTCTTGGCTTCAGCTCAGGTCATGATCTCAGGTTCATGAGACTTAGCCCCACTTCAGGCTCCACGCTGTGCATGACGTCTCCTTGTCTCTCTCCTTCTCCCTCTTCCTCCCCCCAATGGATAAATGGATAAAATCTTAAAAAAAAAAAAAGAAAAAGAAAAAGAAAAAATAATTCCCCTTTCCTGTGAAATACTGAAAGTTGTTTGGGGGGAATGACAAAGCATAGTAGTCTGTCCATGTTGCAATCACCAAGAAGGGACTCTTCACTTCTACAACATTCCAGGCCCATTGGGGCAGAGAATACCAAATGAGACTATCTGACCAGAAGTGCAGTTTCAATAAATGCTTTCCTTTTTTTAGGGTTTTTGGTTTTATGAGAATCTGGTCTTAGTTATAGCTTATGTGGAGGATTTGGAATGTATGAAATAGTATGAGTTCTGAAGTTAATCTGAAGTTAATCTAAAGTTAATCTTCCAACAAAATTCTACTAACAAGTCAGGGTGGCCAGCATTTATAGACCAGAATGAATGAATTCCACAATATGTGACACTTAATGAAGATTGCAGGCACCTGGGTGGTTCAGTGGGTTGAGCCTCTGCCTTCGACTCAGGTCATAATCTCAGGGTCCTGGGACTGAGTCCTGAATCAGGCTCTCTGCTCAGCAGGGAGCCTGCTTCCTCTTCTCTCTCTGCCTGCCTCTCTGCCTACTTGTGATCTCTCTCTCTGTGTGTCAAATAAATAAATAAAATCTTAAAAAAAAAGAAGATTGCGAGGGACAGTGCAATTGGGGTTTTATATGGAAGTGTTACTATTTTATGCACTTACAAGAACAGCTGATAATTAGCATACGAGAAGATCCAAATTGTGTGTGTTGAGGCTGAACCAGGAGATTGCTTATGTGGGAGTCAGGTCACCCTGTGTTGTGCCCTGATTATTTCCCAAATCCAAATAACCTTCATTGTGCAGATGCGTTGGACCTGACACTTGGCCTTGTCTGTGTCATAAAAGAGTTTATGAAACACATTGAAAAGATGGCACTATGTTGCTCTGTTGTAGGTATATTGCATAGGCATGGGCAGGGCAATGAGGAAGGACTACCATTACTGATCAGGTTATGAAGGAAAGCTGGCCTTTGACATGTTCTACAATTTCCTGTAATTAGGGAATATGTAAGGTGTTGATCAATTTTGTCTTTTTGAGTAAAATATAGTTGTGTGGGTTTTGCGCCCAGAACACATAGCTGGTCTCAACATAATATAGAACAATTTCCTGTTAACCTGGACAAACTGCATTTGAATTATTAATATCTTAATAATTACAGTTTTTATTCCACCCATCTATTAGTTTATTCATTCATTCAACATTAAATATTTACTAAATTCTAAACTAGCATTTGATAATTAAATGTATGCATCAGTCAGCATAGGCTAAGTTAATGCTACAGTAGAAAAAATGGCCCCTAAAATTTCAGGTCATTTTAAGTTCATGTCCATCATGGGCTGACTGTGGCTCTCCTGCATCATCTTCATTCCAGGACCAAGACAGAAAGAGCAGCTTTTATCTGATACATGCTGGCTTCATGAACTATGACAAACCACGTGATGACACTCAAGGTTCAGAAGTTGGTACTCTCATATCACTAGTCAAAATAAATCACAATGCCCCCAAGGTGTCAGTGGAGTGAGATGTGTACCTCCCATAATTCCCTGTCTTTAGTAGTAGAAGCATGAATATTTCGAACAGACAATACAATTTACATTAGTGTAAGCAGCAGAAGTTTGAACAAAGAATTCCCAACAACAGAAAGATTAGTTTTGTTGAATGGTTTGGCTTATTTCACAAGGACACTTCATGGAATGGGAAGAACTTAAATTAATCTGCCAAGAAGTGAGTTTTAACAGAAATTTTGCCCTGGTTTTTGTTTTTGTTTTGGCCCAAATAGTAGTTACTCCCTGCTGACCCCTCCCAGCACTGATTTCCAGGGTTTACCAGGACTTGGCTTTGTGGTAGTGCAAATGTTCTGGGTTCCTTATTGCAAAGCAAAAACAACATTTTTTGTCCTGACACTTACAGGTCAGATGCTGAGTTTGTTACTCTGTGGGGACTGTATCTTTTGACTTCATTTATGCAAGGTTTTCCTACTAGCAAGCAATTTACTACTAAAGGAAATCATGAATTCTTATACTACCAAATTTAATTAAAGTTGTTCATTGCTGATATCCAGTGTAAAAATGGCAAAATTTATTAGTCATCTTATAGAAAAAATGATGACAGCACATTTTTTTATAGCATGAATAGAATCTCTACTTCATGTAAAATGAAGTAGCCAGTATAATGAGACAGTAATTTGTAACTTCCAATGTAAACATTTTAGGAGCAGTAGCATCAAAAGAGTGCTAATTAGAGAGCTGTTAGGGAAAATATATAAGTGGTAACAGATTGACAAACTATACCAAACAGCAGGCTATTTATAATTCCATGCTGTTTTTAAATTCTATTTTGTTTAATAGTCTTTGGACAACTCATAAGAGGGGAGAGCTTCACAACTTGATTTGCAGTTTAATTTCTGTAAATACAACTAAAACTTGCAGACATGATTGCAATGCAGCTAGCTGTGATAATTAAAAAGGTATTATTAACTAGATGACTTTCTGACTGTGTCATTTGAGATTCTAATATCTTTTGTGCTCCATTTCCCCAACGAAAGGATAAATCCAAGCATTATTTAATTATGTTTTTTACAATAAAGGGCACTTTAATCAGCAACCTCTCAGGAGCTCTTGCCTTGTAGTCACTTATTCAGACAATGAAAAAGTCAAGAAATATTAATGTGAAAGGGAAGGGGTGGTGAGTCACAGGTACTCACTTGGGCTGCTGTTGACATTGTGGACACTTGACCTCTAGTTTCATTAGCAAAGTTGAAAATGATTTGCTGCCGACTATATAGATTTCTGCTGGATTTCTTAGTTGCTAGGAAAAATAAGAAAGAAAATAGTCCTTATTGGGAAAGGAGAAATGAATCACAATTTGTAATTGTTAATCTCTTCTCCAATGGCATTCTCCTATGAAAACAACTGCCAGGATTCATGAGGTAGTGGAGAGAAGTGAATGTGTGTAAAAAGGGAAAAAGCCATGTATGATAATTGCTTTCCTAAAAATTGAGATAAATGTTCATATCTTTTCCCCATTTCTTGACTGGATTTTTTGTTTTTTGGGTATTGAGTAAGGTTAGTTCTTTATAGGTTTGGATACTAGCCCTTTATCTGATATGTTATTTGCAAATATCTTCTCCTATTCTATAGGTTGCTTTTTAGTTTTGTTGACTTTTTCCTTTGCTGTGCAAAAGTTTTTGTTCTGATGATGTCCCAGAAGTTCATTTTTGCTTTTGTTTTGCTTGCCTTTGAAGACATGTCTAGCAAGAAGTTGCTGTGGCTGATGTTGAAGAGGCTGCTGCCTGTGTTCTTCTCTAGGATTTTGATGGATTGCTGTCTCACATTTGGGTCTTCCATCTATTTTGAGTTGATCTTTGTGTATTGTGTAAGGGAAAGGTCTGGTTTCGTTTTTCTGCATGTGGCTGTGCAATTTTCCCAGCACCATTTATTGAAGAGACTGTCTTTTTCCCGTTGGATATTCTTTCCTGCTTTGTGGAAGATTAGTTGACCACAGAATTGAGAGTCCATTTCTGGGTTCTCTATTCTGTTCCATTGATCTACAAGTCTGTTTTTGTGCTAGTAGCATACATGTCCACTGATAGATGATGGATAAAAAGGATGTGTAATATATATATACACATATACACGAATCACTAAATTCTACTCCTGAAACTAATAATACACTATGTTACCTAAATTGAATCCAAATAAGACATTTTTAAAAATGAGATAAAATTCACACATTTCATCATTCAATATTTAAAATTTTTTTAAGTGTAAAGTTCAGTGACTTTTAGAAGATTCACAGTATTCTGATAGCATCACCCCTCTCTAATTCCAGAATATTTTCATTACTCCTCAGAGAAACCACATATATATTAGGCATCAGTCCCCATTTATCCCTCCCCAAGCCCTAGCAACCACTAATCTCTTTTTTGCCTCTATGGATTTGCCTATTCTAGACATTTCATATATATGGAATCACAAATATGTGGCTTTTTATATCTGACTTCTTTCATTTAGCATATTTTCAAGGATGACCCATGTTGTGAGATGCATCAGAAGTTAATTCCTTCTTATATTATTTTTTATTTACATTCAATTAGCCAACATACAGTACATCATTAGATGCATATGTAGGGTTCAATAATTCATCAGTTGTGTATACCATCCAGTGCTCATCACATCATGTGACCTCCTTAGTCCCAATCACCCAATTACCCCGTCCCCCCACCCACCTCCTATCCAGCAACCCTCAGTTTTTTCCTATAGTTAGGAGTCTCTCATGGTTTTTCTCCCTCTCTAATGAATTCCCAGTTTTCCCTCCCTTCATATATGATCCTCTACACTCTTTCTCAAATTCCACATATGAATGAAACCATATGATAATTCTTTCTCTGATATATTTTGCTTAATAGATGTCTTCCAGTTCCAACCAGGTCAATGTAAATGGTAAGTATTCATCCTTTTTGATGGCTGAGTAATATTGCATTATATATATATACACCACATCTTCTTTATCCATTCATCTGTTGATGGATATCTTGGCTCTTTCCACAGTTTGGCTATGGTTGCTGTCTGTGTTCTCCTATAGGATTTTGATGGGTTGCTGTCTCACATTTAGGTCTTTCATCCATTTTGAGTTTATTTTTTGTGTATGATGTGTGTATGGTATAAGAAAGTGCTCCAGTTTCATTCTTCTGCAGGTGGCTCTCCAAGTTTCCCAGCACCATTTGTTTAAGAGAATGTCTTTTTTCCCCCCATTGGATATTCTTCCCTGCTCTGTAGAAGATTAGTTGCTAATCGAAGGTCCATTCCTCAGTTTTTTATTCTGTTCTATTGATCTATGTGTCTGTTTTTGTGCCAGTTCCATACTGTCTTCATGATTATAGTTTTATAATATAGTTTGAAGTCTGGTATTGTGATGCTACCAGCTTTGATTTTCTTTTTTGACATTCCTCTAGCTATTTGGGGTCTTTTCTGGTTCCATACAAATTTTAGGATTGTTTGTTCCAGGTCTATGAAAAATGTCAGTGGTGTTTTGACAGGGATTACACTGAATGTGTAGATTGCCCTGGGTAGCATACACATTTTAACAATAATTATTCTTCCAATCCATCAGTATGGAACATTTTTCCGTTTCTCTGTGTCTTCCTCAATTTCTTTTATAAGTGTCCTGTAGTTTTTGGAGTACCAATTCTTTGCCTCTTTGATTAGGTTTATTAGTAGGTATCTTATGGTTTTGGGTGCAGTTGTAATGGGATCAATTTCTTCATTTCTCTTTCTTCTGTTTCATTGTTAGTGTATAGAAATACAACTGATTTCTGTACATCGATTTTATATCCTGCCACTTTGCTCAATTCGTTTGTGAGTTCTAGCAATTTTGGGGTGGAGTTTTTTAGGTTTTCCACATAAAGTATCATGTCTCCTGAAAAGTGAGTGTTTGACTTTGTTCTTTACCAATTTTTGCTTACCTTTTGTTTCTTTTTGTTGCTTTATTGCTGAGGCTAGGACTTCTAGTACCATCTTGAACAACAGTGGTAAGAGTGGGCATCCCTGTTGTGTTCCTGACCTTCGGGGAAAAGCTATCAGTTTTCACCACTGAGAATGATATTCACTGGGTGCTTTCCATAGATAGATTTTATGATATTGAGGTATGTTCCTGCTATGCTTACACTGTGGAGAGTTTTAATCAAGAAAGGATGCTATATTGTGTTAGGGCTTTTTCTGCATCAATTGAGAGGATCATTTGGATTTTTCCTTTCTTTTATTAATGTGATGTATCACGTTGGTTGATTGGCTAATGTTGAACCACACTTGCAGCCCAGGAATAAATCTCACTTAGTCATGATGAATAAACCTTTTAATGTACTGTTGAATCTTGGTGAGAATTTTGGCATCCATGTGCATCAGAGATATTGGTCTGTAATTCTCCTTTTTGGTGGGGTTTTTAGTTTTGGGATCAAGGTAATGCTGGCTTCATAGAACAAGTTTGCAAGTTTTTCTTCCATTTCTATTTTTTGAAATAGTTTCAGAAGAATAGGTATTAGTTCTTCTTTAAATGGTTGTTAGAGGGAGGCCATCATTAAGATGACAGAGGAGTAGGAGACCGATTATCATCAGGTCCCAGGAGTTCACCCAGATAGTTATCAAACCATCATCCTGAACACCTACAAATTCAACAGGAGATCGAAGAGAAGAAGAGGGGCAATTCTAGGAACAGAAAATTGACTACTTTCCGGAAGGAAAGATGTGCAGAGAAGTGAGTCTAAAGTGACGGGAAGATAGACCCTGGGGGGAGGGGCTGGCTCCCGGCAAGTGAGAGAGCAATGGAGCACAAAATCGGAACTTTTAGAAGTCTGCTCCACTGAGGGACATCACCCCAGAGGCTAAGCGTGTGTGTGTGTGTGTGTGTGTGTGTGAAGACCTCATGGGGACAGTGTGGTCTCAGGACCCACAGGGACACAAAAGGACCAGGGGTGTCTGAGCGTAACAGAGCTCCCAGGTATCAGAGAGGAGAAGCAGACTGGAGAGATGGAGCCAAGCTGAGGAGGTGTCTCTCAGCTTGGTGTTACCTTAAACCATGATCCAAAGCACAGTTGGGCCACTGCTCTTTGAGCAGGGACCCCCGAAAAAGTGGCAGATCCAGAGAGACCCCCTCTTTCTTCCTCCAGGACGAGCAGCACAGGAGCATGCTGTGGGAATCTGTTGGGTTTGGAGATTCTAAATGGGGCCATGTGCCAGAGATAGAAATGCTCTGTCACAGGCTGGGTGAGCCCGGAGTGTGGCCAGAGAACAGGGAGATGGGAGGGACTGACTGCTTTTCTCTGAGGACGCACTGAAGAGTGGGGTCCCAAGCTCTCTGCTCCTCCGAGTCAGAGATTGGGAGGCTGCCATTTTCATTCCCTTCCTACAAAGCTGTACAGAAAGCATTCAGGGAATAAAAGCTCCCAAGATCAAACCTGAGCCGATTACTTAGCCTGGCCACTGGTGAGGGTGGTGCAATTCTGCCTCAGGCAAAGACACTCAAGAATCACAGCAACAGTCCCCTCTCCCAGAAAATCAGCAAGAACATCCAGCTAAGACCAAGTTCACCGATCACTTTCTAAGAATTGTGGAATTCCAGAGCTAGGGGAAAGCAACACATAGTATTCATGGCGTTTTCCCCATGATCCTTTAAGCGTTCAATGTTAAATTCTTTGAATTTTATTTTTTCTTACTCTTTTCTTATAAATGTTTTCCTCTTTCCTACGTTAACGTTTTTTAACTATTATATCTTATAAATACCTTTTTAAAACATTTTTAATCTTCATTGTTATAGTCATATTTTATCCCTTCATTGTATTTAAGCATATTTTTTGTGTGTATATATATATAGGGTCTGTTCAATTCACCAGCCTAATAGATATTGATATAGATATAGAGACAGAGACAGAGATGGAGATAGAAATATATACAGATATGGATTTTTTCTTGTTTTTTTTTCCTTCTTTCTTCTCCCTCCAGCTTTGGGTCTCTTCTGATTTGGTTAGTGTATATTTTTCTGGGGTCTTTGCTACCCTTTAGTATTTTGTTCTCTCATCCATCTATTCTTATCTGGATAAAATGATAAGGCAGGAAAAAATCACCACAGAAAAAGAACAAGAGGCAGTAACGATGGCTAGGGACCTAATCAATGTGGATATTAGTAATATATCAGAACTAGAGTTCAGAATGACAATTATCAAGGTGCTAGCTGGGCTCAAAAAAAGAAGAATGGAAGATAATAGAAAATCCCTTGCTAGAAAAATAAAAACCCTTCCTGGGGAAATAAAAAGAACTAAAATCTAACCAAGCTGAAATCAAAAAAGGTATTAATGAGGTGCAATAAAAAATGGAGGCTCCTACTGCTAGGATAAATAAGGCAGAAGAGAGAATTAGTGATATAGAATACCAAATGACAGAGAATAAAGAAGCTGAGGAAAAGAGAGACAAACAACTACTGGACCATAAGGGGAGAATTTGAGAGATAAGTGATACCATAAGATGAAACAATATTAGAATAATTGGGATCCCAGAAGAGGAAGAGAGTGAGAGAGGGGCAGAAGTCAAACTCTCACTCTTTGCAGATGATATGATACTTTATGTGGAAAACCCAAAGGACTCCACTCCAAAACTGCTAGAACTCATACCCGAAATCAGTAAAGTGTCAGGATATAAAATCAACGCACATAAATCAGTTGCATTTCTATATACCAACAACAAAGCAGAAGAAGGAGAAATTAAGGAGTTGATCCTGCTTACAGTTCCACCCAAACTCATAAGATACTTAGGGTAAAAGAATCTGTACTCAGAAAACTATAAAGTATTCATGAAAGAAATTGAGGAAGACACAAAGAAGTGGAAAAACATTCCATGTTCATGGATTGGAAGAACAAATATTGTGAAAACATCTATGATACCTAGAGCAATCTACACATTTAATGCAATCCCCATCAAAATACCAGAAATTTATTTCAAAGAAATGGAACAAATAATCCTCAAATTTATATGGAACCAGAAAATACCCCAAATAGCCAAAGGAATGTTGAAAAAGAAAACCAAAGTTGGTGGCATCACAATTCCAGACTTCAAGCTCTATTACCAAGCTGTCATCATCGAGACAGTATGGTACTGGCAAAAAAACAGACATATAGATCAGTGGAACAGAATAGAGAGCCCAGAAATGGACCCTCAACTCTATGGTCAACTAATCTTTGACAAAGCAGGAAAGAATTCCCAATGGAAAGAAGACAGTCTCTTCAACAAATGGTGTTGGGAAAACTGGACAGCCACCTGTAGAAGAATGAAACTGGATCATTTCCTTACACCTCACACAAAAATAGCCTTGAAATGGATGAAAGACCTCAATATGAGATAGGAATCCATCCAAATCCTTGAGGAGAACACAGGCAGCAACCTCTTCAACCTCAGCCACAGCAACTTCTTCCTAGGAACATCACTAAAGGCAAGGGAAGCAAGGGCAAAAGTAAACTATTGGGACTTCATCAGGACTAAAAGCTGTTGCACAGCAAAGGAAAGAGTCAACAAAACCAAAGACAACTGACAGGGTGGGAGAAGACATTTGCAAATGACATATCAGATAAAGGGCTTGTATCCAAAATCTAGAAAGAACTTCTCAAACACAACACCCATAAAACAAATAACCTAGTCAAGAAATGGGCAGAAGACATGAACAGATATTTCCCCAAAGAAGACATCCAAATGGCCATCAGACACATGAGAAAGTGCTCAACATCACTCAGCATCAGGGAAATACAAATCAAAAGCACAGTGAGATACCACTTCACACCAGTCGGAATGGCTAAAATCAACAAGGCAGATGTTGGCGAGGATGTGGAGAAAGGGGAACCCTCCTACACTGTTGGTGGGAATGCAAGCTGGTGCAGCCATTCTGGAAAACAATATGGAGGTTCCTTAAAAAGTTGAAAATAGAGCTACTCTATGACCTAGCAATCGCACTACTGGGTATTTACCCTAAAGATACAAAGGTAGTGATCCTCAGGGGCACATTCACCTGAATGTTTATAGCAGCAAT
This sequence comes from Ailurus styani, assembly GCA_002007465.1. Lineage (NCBI taxonomy): Eukaryota > Metazoa > Chordata > Mammalia > Carnivora > Ailuridae > Ailurus > Ailurus styani. The sequence continues at coordinate 40,032 of LNAC01001930.1, forward strand.
GTCCACATTAGCCAAACTATGGAAAGAACCTAGATGTCCATCAACAGATGAATGGATAAAGAAGAGGTGGTACATACACACACACACACACACACACACACACACACAATGGAATACTATGCAGCCATCAAAAGAAACGAAATCTTGCCATTTGCAATGATGTGGATGGAGCTAGAGGGTATTATGCTAAGCGAAATAAGTCAATCAGAGAAAGACAATTATCATATTATCTCTCTGTTATGAGGACCTTGATGGGCAGGGCAGGGGTCATGGGGGTTAGGGATGGGAAAATAATGAACAAGACGGGGTTGGGAAGGAGACAATCCATAAGAGACTTAATCTCATGAAACACACTGAGGGTTACTGGGGTGTGGGAGGGTAGGGATAGGGTGGATGGGTTATGGACATTGGGGAGGGTTTGTGCTATGGTGAGTGTTGTGAAAGGTGTAAGCCTGATGATTCACAGACCTGTACCCTTGGGGCTAATAATAGAAAGAATTAATAGAAAGAATTTTTTTAAAAAGTTAATTGAAAACTTGAGGGCTTTCATACTTCTCTTGGTTGTCTTCCTCTTCTGTGCTTTTTTCAATGGCAGCTTCTTTCCACATGGTGACCTCTGCAATCTCCAATTACAGTATAGGGAGTGATTCTTGGGACATAAACCCCTGCACCTAGTTGCACTTGGTGTGACTTGGTTTTGTTTGGGTCACACGTTCATCCCTGGACATGTGAGTGGAAGACAGTCCATCCACATGTGGAGAGACATTCCCCCAAAAGAAAACTGAAGTGCTGTAACCTGGCTGGATGACCCAAACCAATGGAAGTCCACTGCAGGAGGTAGAAATATCCTTTTACCTTCCCTTCTCGGTTCAGTACTCTGAGATGGACTGCCACTCCAGCAGCCTCCATGTTAGGGTGTGATGTAAGCACTTATTGACAATTTAGCTCTTAATCCCCTTTGAACCTATGGCACAGAGGTCTTTAGGAAAGACTTTGGGGACCTTCTGTTAACAGCTGCAGCCCCATAGCTAGAACAATAAGATGTGGGCACCTGGGTGGCTCAGTGGGTTAAAGCCTCTGCCTTCGGCTCAGGTCATGATCCCAGGGTCCTGGGATCGAGGCCTGCATCGGGCTTTCTGCTCAGCGAAGAGCCTGCCTCCTCCTCTCTCTCTGCCTACTTGTGATCTCTCTGTCAAATAAAAATAAAAAAAAAATATTAGAACAATGAGATGTGATGTGGAGAGAATTAATATTTGATGTTGAATTGCAGGAAAGGATTTCTAAAAGGCACTATTCATTCTGTTATTTGCTGAAGTGTACATTGAAAATGATCTTGAGCAGAGTCCATAAGGACCCTATAACTGGCATTCAGAAGAAATGAATGTCTTCACATGACATTCCTTGCCCCAATACCCTATCCACCTGGGAAGGGGTCACGGTGAATGGTTTCAAACAGATGTTGTATACCTTACACTGAGTGAGGGGCTAGAGGATCGTACAAGGGTGATAGCACTGGGACTTCTAATGTTATTAGAGATGAAACTTTAACATAGTAAAAAGCTAGAGGCCATCAGAAAGACATTTGAGGTAGTTGGTTATGTCATTTGCAAAAAGTGCTGTGAGTCCAAGGAAGTGAGGAAGCAAGTTTACTAGAGGTGCAAAAGGAGGCCCTACAGTGGAGGGGTGGAAAGATTGTTAAGAAACAGTGATATTTACCATGGTTGCATGTTCACAATGTGCTAGGCCCTGCTAAGCACTATACATCTTCCCATGCACTCTCTTATTTTCTTTCCTCTGCACCTGTAAGGGGTCAATACTAATGAAACCCTCACTTTGCAAATGAGAGTCTGGACTCAGAGACATTAAGGCCACCCAGATAGTAATGACAGAGCCAAAACCAGTGACCTAAACATTACCTACTGCTGTATACTCAGCTTCTTCTGCAACAACTTTGATTCAAGGTTGATGACAACCGTATTGATCCTGGCTCTTGGGTGAGGACATGCCAGGCTTGATGGTTATTTTATTTTATTAATTTTTATTTAACGTTGACTTCGTTAACATGTAGTCCAATATTGGTTTCAGGAATAGAGTTCAGTGATTCATCACTTACATACAACACCTAGTGCTCATTTTAAGTACTCTTGTTGATCCCCATCACCCATCTAGCCCATCCCCCACCCACCTCCCTCCTTGTCTCCTCAGTTTGTTCTCTATCAATAAAACTCTCTTATGGTTTATTTCCCTCCTTCTTTTTCCTCCCTCCCATATGTTCATCTGTTTTGTTTCTTTTTCCCCCTAAATATAATTTTATTGGAACACAGCTATACACATTCATTTGCATTTCAACTATGGCTGCTTTCATGCTACAATGGCAGAGGTGAGGCAACAGAAACTTCATGGCCAGTAAAACCTACCATATTTACTATCTGGCCCTTTACAAGAAAAGTTTGCTGCTTGTTGCTATAAAATCATACTTTGAATTGGATAACATACTCTATCTCTAACATGTCTGTTCTTCAGTGATAGCTCTCACCTAAGTTAAGGGTATTAATGGGACTTTATCAGAATCTCTTTTCCTTACTGCTATAATGCTGGGTATCTTTTTTTTTAATTTATTATTTGCCCCAGGGGTACAGGTCTGTGAATCATCAGGCTTACACCTTTCACAGCACTCACCATAGCATATACCCTCCCCAATGTCCATAACCCATCCACCCTGTCCCTCCCCTTCCACCCCCCAGTAACGCTCAGTTTGTTTTGTGAGATTAAGAGTCTCTTATGGTTTGTCTCTTTCCCGATCCCATCTTGTTTCATTATTTTTCCTTCCCTACCCCACACGACCCCCACCCTGCCCCTCAAGTTCCTCATATCAGAGAGATCATATGATAATTGTCTTTCTCTAATTGACTTATTTCATTTAATTGCTGGAGATCTTTATCAGGATGGATGGATTCTAGCATATCTTCTTTTAATCTAACTCCAGAAATTCCTTGATGTATTTAGAATATGAATGACATCCTCCTTTATTTTGGCTTCAATGTACATTTTTGCCCATTTTAAATTCCTTTGCTTGTTTTAATAGCAGTTTGGGAGATACAGAACTTTACTCAAATTACCTTCTTAGCCCAACTCATGTTGCAAGTTATTTTCTAATTTTTTAAATTTTAGTTAGTTAACATATAGAGCACTATTGGCTTCTGGAGTATAATTCAGTGATTCTTCACTTACATACAATACCCAGTGCTCATCACAATAAGCGCCCTCTTTAATACCCATCACCCATCTAACCCATTACCCACCCACCTCCCTCCATCAACTCTTTCTTCTCTATTGTTAAGAGTCTCTTATGGTTTGTTTCCCTCTCTACTTTTCCTCTTCCCATATGTTCATGTTTGTTTCTTAAACTGCACATATGTGTGAAATCATATGATATTTGTCTTTCTCTGAATTATTTTGCTTAACACAATATACTCTAGCTCCATCCACATCCCTGCAAATGACAAGATTTCATTCTTTGTGATGGCTGAATACTAGCCCGTGGTATACGTATATACCACTTGTTCTTTTTCTATTTATCAGTTAACGGACATTTGGAATCTCTCCCTAGTTTGGCTGTTGTTGACAATGCTGCTATAAACATCGGGGTGCCTGTGTCCCTTCAAATTTCTATTTTGTATCCTTTGTATAAATACCTGGTAGTACAGTTGCTGGATCATAGGGTAGTTCTATTTTTAACTTTCTGAGGAACCTCTATACTGTTCTCCAGAGTGATTGTACCAGCTTGCATCCCACCAGCGGTTTAAGAGGGATCCCCTTGTCAACACTTGTTGTTTCTTTGTTGTTAATTTGAAGCATTCTGAGAGCTCTGAGGTGATATATCATCATGGTTTTGATTTGTTGAGCATCTTTTCATGTGTCTGTTAGCCATCTGGATGTCTTCTGTGGAAAAGTATCTATGTCATCTTCTCATTTCTTAACTGGATCATTTGTTTTTTTGGATGTGGATTTTGATAAGTTCTTTATACATTTTGGATACATTTATCAGATCATTTGGATCATTTATCAGATGTCATTTGCAAATATCTTTTCCATTCCATAAGCTGCCTTTTAGTTTTGTTGATTTTCTCTTAACTTATAATGTATTATTTATTTCAGGGGTACAGGTTTGTGATTCATCAGTCTTACACAATTCACAGCACTCATAGCACATAACCTCCCCAATGTCCATCATGCCGCCATGCCATCCCTCCCACCTCACTCCCCTCCAGTAACCCTCAATTGGTTTCCTGAGATTAAGTGTTGCATGGTCTGTCTCCCTCTCTTGTTTCATTTTTCCCCTCCTTCCCCATGATCCTCTGTCTTGTTTCTCAAATTCCTCATATCAGTAAGATCATATAATAATTGTCTTTCTCTGATTGACTTATTTTGTTTAACATAATACCCTCTAGTTCCATCCACATAATTGCAAATGACAAGATCTCATTTCTTTGGATGGCTGCATAGTATTCAATTGTATATATATACCACATCTTCTTTATCCATTCATCTATTGATGGACTTCTAGGCTCTTTCCACAGTTTAGCTATTGTGGACATTGCTGCTATAAACATTCAGGTGCATGTACACCCTTCAGATCACTACCTTTGTATCTTTAGGGTAAATACCCAGTACCGTGATTGCTGAGTTGTAGGGTAGCACTATTTTCAACTTTTTAAAAAAAGATTTTATACATTTATTCGACAGAGAGAGACATAGCGAGAGAGGGACACAAGCAGGGGGAGTGGGAGAGGGAGAAGCAGGCTTCCCACAGAGCAGGGAGCCCAATGTGGGGCTCGATCCCAGGACCCTGGGATCATGACCTGAGCTGAAGGCAGACACTTAATGACGGAGCCACCCAGGCACCCCTATTTTTAACTTTTTAAGGAACCTTCATACTGTTTTCCAGAGTGGCTGCACAGCCTGTATTCCCACCAACAGTGTAGGAGGGTTCCCGTTTCCCCTCACCAACACCTGTCATTTCCTGACTGGTTAATTTTAGCCATTCTGACTGGTGTGAGGTGGTATCTCATTGTGGTTTTGATTTTTATTTCCCTGATTCTGAGTGATATTGAGCACTTTTTCATGTGTCTATTGGTCATTTGGATGTCTTCTTTGCAGAAATATCCGTTCATGTCTTCTGCCCATTTCTAGATTGGATTATTTGTTCTTTGGGTGTTGAGTTTGATAAGTTCTTTGTAGATTTTGGATACTAGCCCTTTATCTGATATGTTGTTTGCAAATATCCTCTCCCATTCTGTCGGTTGTCTTTTGGTTTTGTTGACTGGTTCCATTGCTGTGCAAAAGCTTTTATCTTGATGAGGTCCCAATAGTTCATTTTTGCCCTTGTTTCCCTTGCCTGTGGCAATGTGTTTAGGAAGAAGTTGCTGCAGCTGAAGTCAAAGAGGTTGCTGCCTGTGTTCTCCTCAAGGGTGCAAAAGGTTTTTATCTTAATGAAATCCCCATAGTTCATTTTTGCTTGTTTCCAGTGATGTGTATAGTAAGAAGTTGCTATGACCACGGTCAAAGAGGTTGCTCCCTGTGTTCTCTTGTAGGATTTTGATGGACTCCTGACTCACATTCAGGTCTTTCATCCATTTTGAAATAATTTTTCTGTGTGGTGTAAGAACGTGGTCCATTTTCATTCTTCTGCGTGTGGCTGTCAGTTTTCCCATCACCATTTGTTGAAGAGACTTCTCCCAATGGATATTCTTTCTTGCTTTGTGGAAGAGTATTTGACCATATAGTTGTGAGTCCATTTTTAGGTTTTCTTTTCTTTTCCAATAATCTATATGTGTGTTTATGTGATAGCACAATACCGGCTTAACAACTACAGCTTTGTAATATAGCTTCAAGTCTGAAATTGAGATAACTCCAGGTTTGTTTTTCTTTTTCAGGATTGTTTTGGCTATTTAGGGCTTTTCTGTGTCCTTACAAACTTTTGGATGGTTTGTTCTAGATCTATAAAAAATGCTGGCGCTATTATGATAGGGATTACATTAAATGTGTAGATTGCTTTGGGTAGTATAGATATTTTAACAACATTTGTTCTTCCAATCCATGAACATGGAACATCTTTCCATTCCCTTGTGTCCTCTTCAGTTTTTAGAGTACATATCTTTTACCTCTTTGGCTAGTTTTATTCCTAGGGATCTATCTTATGATTTTTGTTGTAACTGTAGATGAGATCAATTCCTTGATTTCTTTTTCTGCTGCTTCATTATTGGTGTATAGAAATGCAACAGATTTCTGCACATTGATTTTATATCCTGTAACTGCTGAATTCTTTTATTAGTTCTAGCAATTTCTTGGTGGAGCTTTTTTGGTTTTCTACATAGAGTATCATATCATCTGCAAATAGTGAAAGTTTGGCTTCTTTCTTGCTGATTCGGGTGTCTTTTATTTTTTCCTTGCTTGGTCACTGAGACTAAGACTTCCAGTACTATGTTAAATAGTAATGGTGAGAGAGGACATCTGTCTTGTTCCTGACCATTGGGGAAAGGTTCTCAGTTTTTCCCCATTGAAGAGGATATTAATGTGGGTCTTTTGTATGTGGCTTATGATGTAGAGGAATGTTCCATCTATCCCTACTTTGTTGAGGGTTCTTTTTTTTTTTATCAAGAATGGATGCTATATTTTGTCAAATGCTTTTTTCCCCAGAATTTATTGATATTACATGATGTTTCTCCTGTAATTTCTTTTTTTTTAAATTTATGTTCAGTTAACCACCATATAGTATATCATTAGTTTCAAATGCTTTTTCTGTGTCTATTGAGAGGATTGTATGTCTCTTATCCTTTTTTTTAAAATTAATGTGGTGTATTCCACTGATTGATTTGCAAATAGTGAACTCCCCCTGCAACCCAGGAATAAATCCCACTTGATCCTGATGAAAAATTCTTGTAATGTACTGTTGGATTTGATTTGCTAGTATCTTGTTGAGAAGTTTTGCATCCATGTTGATCAGGGATATTAGCCTGTAATTCTCCTTTTTAGGGGGTCTTCCTCTGGTTTTAGAATCAAAGTAATCATGCTGGCCTCACAGAATGAGTTTGGAAGTTTTCCTTCCATTTCTTTCTTTTCTTTTTTTCTTTTTGGAAGAATTGGAGAAGAATAAGTATTAACTCTTCTTAAATGTCTGGTAGAATTCCCCTGAGAAGCCATCTGGCCCAGGGCTTTTTTTCGTTGGGAGATTTTTGATTACGGATTCAATTTCTTTGCCAGTTATGAATCTGTTCAAATTTTCATTTCTTCGTGTTTCAGTTTTGGTAGTTTGTAAGTCTCTAGGAATTTGTTCATTTCTTCCAGACTTCCCAGTTCATTGACATATAATTTTTCATATTATTCTCTTATAACTGTTTGTATTTCTGTGGTGTCAGTTGTGATCTCTCCTCTTTCATTCATGATTTTATGTATTTGGGTTCTTTCTCTTCTTTTTGATAAGTCTGACTAGGGGTTTATCAATTTTATTAATTCATTCAGTTTTGTTGATCTGTTCTACTGTGCTTTTCTGTTTGTTTCTATATCACTTATTTCTGTTTTATTCTTTATTATTTCCCTTCTTTTGGTGGCTTTCGGCTTATTTGTGGTTCCTCATGTAGCTCCTTTAAGTGTAAGGTTAGGTTGTGTGTTTGAGACTTTTCTTGCTTCTTGAGATACACCTGTATTGAATATACTTCCTTCTTAGGACTGCCTTTGCTGCATCCCATAAGTTTTGGACTGTTGTGTTTTCATTTTCATTTGCTTTCATGTATTTTTTAGTTTTTTTTTTCTTGAATTTCCAGGTAAACCCATTCATTCTCTAGTAGGATGTTCTTTAGCCTTCATGTATTTGTGGTCCTTCCAATTTTTCTTGTGGTTCACTTCAAGATGCCTAGCATTGTGGCCTGAAAATATGCATGGAATGATCTTGATCTTTCTGTACTTCTTGAGGACTGATTTATGACCCAGTATGTGATCTGTTCTGGAGAATGTTCCATATGCATTATAAAAGAATGTGTATCTTGCTGCTTTAGGAGGAAATGTTCTGAATATATCCGTTAAGTCCAACCCATCCAGTGTCGGACTTATTCCTTATTGATTTTCTGCTTAGATGATCTGTCCATTGTTATAAGTGTTGTGTTAAAGTCCCCTACTATTGTTGTATTATTACCAAGTAGTTTCTTTATGTTTGCTATTAATTGATTTATATATTTGGACACTCCCAAGTTAGAGGCATAAATATTTACAATTGTTAGGTCTTGATGAATAAACCCTTTAACTATGACATAATGCCTTTTTTCATCTCTTTTTTACAGTTTGGGGGTTAAAATCTAGTTGGTCTGATATAAGTATAACTACTCCAGCTTTCTTGTCACATTCATTCACATTTTCTCTATCCCTTCACTTTCAATCTGCAAGTTTCTTTAGGTCTAAATTGAGTCTCTTGTAAACAGCGCATAGATGGTTCTTGTTTTTGTTTGTTTGTTTTTGTTGTTGTTAATCCATTCTGGTACTCTCTGTCTTTTGATTGGAGCATTTAGTCCATTTACATTCAGATTGGTTATTGGTAGATATGAATTTAGTGCCATTGTGTTACCTGTAATGTTGGTGTTTCTGGTGATGTTCTCTGGTCCTTCCTAGTCTTTGTTACTTTTGGTCTTTTTTCCCCTACCCAGAGTCCACTTCAATACTTCTTGCAGGGCTGGCTTAGTGCCCATGAGTTCTTTTAGTTTTTGTTTGTCTGGGAAACTCTTTATCTCTCCTTCCATTCTGAATGAAAGCCTTGCTGGAGAAAGTATTCTTGAATGCATATTTTCCCATTCAGCATGTTGAATGCATCTTGCTCTTCTCTTCTGACCTGCCAAGTTTCCATGGATAAAACTGCTGTGAACCTTAGCTGTCTTCCTTTTTAGGTTAGGGACCTTTTTGCCCTTGCTGCTTTCAGGATTCTTTCCTTATCTGTGTATTTTGTGAATTTGGATATGATATATCTTGGTGGTGGCTGGCTTTTGTTGATGGGAGTTCTCTGTGCTTCTTGGGTTTTGATGTGTGTTTCTTTCCCCATATTAGGGAAGTTTTCAGCTATAACTTGCTCAATTAAACCTGCTCCTTTTCCTTTCTTTTCTTCTCTGGCACTGATAGGTTAGAAATAGTTTTTATACTTTAAGGAGTCATTTATTTCCCTAAGCACACATTCGTGATCCAATACGTTTTTACCCTTTTTTTTTGCAGCTTCATTATATTTTTCATAATTTTATATTCTTCCTCACTTATTTGCTCTTCTGCTGTGTCCATCCTTGTTGTCATTGTATCCATTTAATTTTGCATCTCGACTATTGCATTTTTAATTTCGACTGGACTAGTTCTGAATTGTTTTATCTCTACAGTAAGGGATTCTTTTGTGTCTTCTCTGCTGTTTTTCAAGTTCAGCTATTATCCTTTTAATTGTTGTTTTAAATTCTGGTCCAGACATGTTACTTATATCTGTATTGATTAAATCCCTGGGCATGACTTCTTACTGTTCTTTCTTTTGATGTGGATTCATGTTATTTTGGAGGTCAATAAATATACATTAAAAATAAACCATAAACAATAAATAAAAATGAAAAATAAAAAAGGAAGTAAGGTAGATCCTATGTGTGTTTTGGTCCACTTGTTAAGAGAAGCTTGATCCAAAAAATAAATAACAAAAATAAATAATGAAATAAATAAGATGAAAATTTTAAAAAGGTAAAAAAATAATAAAATAAAAAATTACTTTTTCTGTATTTCTCTCTGCCCCCCCATCAAAGGAAGATAGTTTTTTTGTTCCCCACTAGTTTGTTTGTTTTTTTTCCAGTGCTGCTGAAGCTTTGCAGCACTCTATGGTTAGTAGACTTAGAGTGTGTGAGGGGTTTGTGTTCATCTTCTGCAGAATATGCCTGCCTCTCTGATTATCAGGTGGGAATGCCCTAGTGGAGATGCACTTGCAGAGTGTGTGTGTGGGGGTGGAGCTTGGTGTAACCAACTCTGGTCTCCATTTGGTGATACTGTTTGTCACTCTCACTGAGTTAGGTCAGCACTGGTGAGTAGGGGTGAAAATGGTTTCTCCCCACTCTCCAGTCTCTGGAGTGGGAAGTTCATGCCTCCACTCCTCAGCAAGACCTCACAGTTGGGTAAATAATCACCCTTCCTGTGTTCTAGGATTCTGTCAAATCCCCACCTTCATCCTCTCTGTGTCTGAGTTGTCTGCCTGACAGGTGGCATAGCATTCTTGCGTTTTATCTCAGGCGTGTTTGTTTTTCAAAAGCCTAAACTTCAGAGACTTCTGCATTGTAGACCCACACTCATCCTCTGAGGGTAGGGTATCACTGAGCTGTGGCTTATACCAGCTTTTCCCAGAAAATGATTGCATGACCATGCAGTGGCTTGCAGTTTATGGTTTATGCAGCACAATGCCAGTGCTCTCTGCGGTTCAGAATTTCCTTTTTTAGTTACAGACTTCCTTGTGTCATATTTTCCCACCTGCTTATCCAGAGCTGTGGCTAAGGATCTAAGTAGAAGCTTGAAGTTTTCTGCATACTTACTACAGACTACTTGTCTGCCTTTTAAGATAGTGGTGTGATAATTTGAGAAGACACCGCACATTTCCTTAGCAATGTCACCTCCACTGTGACCTGCCAAAACTGTTTATATGTGAATGAGAACATAAGTCAACATCAACAATAGCTTAATTTTAGTTCTCCTAGAGGGAAAAGGCCCCTGAAAAACGCTACTTCTGGCAACTTTGCCTGTAGGTTTTAATTTTATTTAAGTGTATACCCATTCTTGACAGGGTACATTGACAAGCCCACATCTGCAAGTTGAATCTACAGGAATTAAACATCAGCAAACTATCATGAGGGAGGCCTTTTATTCTAGAAAATTTCCATATTCAGTAGGCAAATGTGCATTGTTTTTCAGTTGCAGGAGATCATCTACATTTTAGCACAAGTGCTCTCAATTTACATAGGAAAAAATAATTTAAAGACTTCTTGTGTCAATATCAACTTTAAGAGTATAGAGGCAATTTAAAGGAAAGCATAGCCTGTGTACAATACTTGGGAGAAAAACTGAGTTTTTTAAAAAATCAAGTTAAGTGATTGCAGGTGTTCTCTAAATATGAATAAGTAATACAGACTGTCCTTGCATTCAAAGTCATTAAATCATAAAAAACAAAACCCAAATGTTGGTCATGGAATTGCTAATGGAGGTAGTATTATTGGTCTTTCAGTGTAAAATACTGGCTCTTTTCCTTTCTCATTTGTCTGTACTTCCTTCCATCTTCCCATCCATCTTTCCACTCACTTGACTACCTATATAACCTATGGGACTTACTCATCCATTCACCCACCCATCTGTCCATTTGCCTGTCTATCTATTTATATGTCTATCCATCTATCGATCCATCCATCCATCCATCCAAGCAGAATGTGTTGCATTGAAGAATCCTTTCATCCAGGCACTGTTCCAGAGGGTGGGTTGAGGAAGACAGACAAAACCCTATTCTCATGAAATTTCCTTCTGGGGTATGAAGGTGTAGAGAACGTGTGGAGTAAGCTAACTTCAGGGTGTGAAAAGAGCTATGAATAAAAATCAAAACTTTGTCTTATGAGAAAGTGACTTCTGGGTGGGGTGGCACTTTAAAGGGAATGAATAGAGGAGAATATTTGGAGGACATGGACTTTCAGCCAATATCTGAATGACAAGAATGATACCGTATTAAAGGATCTGAGGAAAGTGTCTTCCAAGTAGAGGTCAAGCCAAGAGCAAAGGCCCTGAGTTGAGATTGTGCGTGACTTCTTGAAAGAAACAGACTGAGTGACATAAGAGTTAAAAATGTGGAGTTTAGAATGTTTAGCTGGACAAAGAGCAGAATCAAGGTGATAGGAATAATTCTCATCTAAGCATTTTCACCAAGGATTTTAGTCTTTGGAAAGAGTTTTCTTCTGGCTTCGGCTATTTTTCTCATTTGGTCACTGGATGGCATTGTTGCACCATGTAATTTTGCTAGGTTTCTGTCCATACTTGTGTTGGAGAGTAAGAGTGAAATTGTTTTTCTGAGACTGGGACTACCATTTCTTGCCATACTAGGCAGTTTTGTTACTGGGGAAATTCTTTTCCAGTTGTTTTTCAAAAGGAAGGATTAGTTTCATTTCAAATCTAGAAGAGGGATGCCATGGAAGGGGCCCTCAGACTCTGTGATTCTGGAACCCCCAAAGTTCCCAAATTTTCTGTCTCAGTGTAGCTGCCAAGTGGCTCACCTCACCCCGGCAGCAAAGTAGGGTTATCACATTGGTTTCTGGGGAATGGGAAAGGCTCTTCTCTGGAAAAGCAGGCATGCTAGCCACAAAATTAATAAGATACCTACCTTTCCTTCAATAAACCCTGAAAACTGGCTGTTCTGGGACTTGGGGAAGATTCTTTTCACCCTCTGGATTAGATCATTATCAAGTCATCTTAATATCCTATTTAACATTGTGCCACTATTGCCATGGAAGGACTTGGGTTCTGCAGAGGCCACTGGTGATTGAAGGGGATGCATATGACTGTAACCCACAAGTATTATCAGCCTGTCATCCAGTTTGAGCATGGCTCTTGTGTCCCTATAGCCCTGGAACCAGCATTCCTGGATCAATTTGCTGTGCTTTGAAAAGCAACTTACTCTCTACTCTGCCTTATCAAAATGGGGTGTTATAAGATCCCATTAGGCTGTGAAGTCTGTGGGCCTGCATCAAATAAGTCCCTGCTAAGCCATTTACCAGTTGTGTGATCTTGGGCCTGCCAAACTACTTCTCTGAGCTTTTGCTTCTTGCTTTTGAACAAGGGAAAATTCATCTTTCTCACAGAGAAGCATATAAATAAAGGTGAAAGCATTGTGTAATTGCCAATACTATGTTAATAAAAGTATAATTACAATTATTCTAGGTAAATTTTCCTATTGTATTTTATCATATAATTCTCAAAAAGGAAGAAAAGAAAGGAAAACTATGACCAGTAAAAATAAACTAGGAATTCATTGCACAATTACAAGCCAGAAAACTTGTATGACAAGGGAGGAAAAGACACACCTGCCATGACATGTTTTCACATTTGCTGGTATTGTAAAATCAAACTATTTGCTTCTTTATTTTAAAAATTATTTTTTATTTTGATATAATTCACATGCCATAAAATTCACCATTTTAAAATGTACAATTTATTGATTTGTTCTATCACATTGATTGGTTTGAGAATGTTTAACCACTCATGCATCCCAGGGACAAATCCCACCTGGTCATGGTGGATAATCTTATGAATGTAGTGTTGGATCTTATTAGCTAGGATCTTGTTGAGAATTTTGGCATCCATATTCATCAGGGATATTGGTCTGAAATTCTCCTTTTTGATGGGGTCTTTGCCTGGTTTGGGTATAAAGGTAATGCTGGCTTCATAGAAAGGGTCTAGGAGTTTTCCTTCTGTTTCTATTTTTTGAAACAGCTTCAGGAAAATAGGTATTATTTGTTCTTTGAGTGTTTGGTAGAATTCCCCAGGGAATCTGTCAGGTCCTGGACTCTTGTTTTTTGGGGAGGTTTTTGATCACTGCTTCAATCTCGTTACTAGATATTGGTCTATTCAGGTTGTCAATTTCTTCTTGTTTCAGTCTTGGAAGTTTATTTGTTTCCAGGAATGCATTCATTTCCTCCATGTTGCTTAACTTATAGGCATATAACTGTTGATAATAATTTATGATGCTTGTTTCTATTTCCTTGGTGTTAGTCGTGATCTCTCCCCTTTCATTCATAATTTTATTAATTTGGGTCCTCTCTCATTTCTTTTGGATTAGTTTGGCCAGTGGTTTATCAATCTTGTTAATTCTTTTATTATTATTATTATTTGCCCCAGGGGTACAGGTCTCTGAATCATCAGGCTTACACCTTTCACAGCATTCCCCATAGCACAAGCCCTCCCCAATGTCCATTGCCCCTCCACCCTATCCCTACCCTCTCACCGCTCAGTAACTCTGAGTTTGTTTTTTGTGAGATTACGAGTCTCATATGGTTTGTCTCCTTCCCCATCCAATCTTGCTTCATTATTTTCCCCTCCCAATCTTATTAATTCTTTCAAAGAAACAGATTCTAGTTTCATTGATGTGTTCTACTGTATCTAGTTTTTAACTCATTGATTTATGCTCTAATATTAAGTGTTTCCCTTGTTGTGCATGGGGTTGGCTTAATTTGTTGTTGATTTTCCAGTTCCTTAAGGTGTAACGAGAGTTGGTATATTCAGGATTTTTCAATTTTTTTGAGTGAGGCTTGGATGGCTATGTATTTCCCCCTTAGGACCATAGGTTTTGGACTGATGTGTCTTCATTCTCGTTGGATTCCATGAGTTGTTTAAGTTCTTCTTTGATTTCCTGGTTGATGCAAACATTCTTGAGCAGGATGGTCTTTAGCTTCCAAGTGTTGAATTCCTTCCAAACCTTTTTTTGTGATTGAGTTCCAGTTTCAAAGCATTGTGGTCTGAGAACATGCAGGGAATAATCTCAAACTTTTGGTATCAGTTGAGTCCTGATTTGTGACCCAGCATGTGTGGAGAAAGTTCCATGTGTGCTCCAGAAGAATGAGTATTTTGTTGTTTTAGAGTGGAATGTTTATATATATCTATAAGGTCCATCTGGTCCAATGGAAAAGAGACACTCTTCAATAAATGGTGTTGAGAAAATTACACAGCTATGTATAGAGAATGAAATTTGATCATTCTCTCACACCATATACAAAGATAAACTCAAAATGGATGAAAGATCTCAACGTGAAGGAGGAATCTATTAAAATCCTAGAGGAGAACATAGCCAGTAACCTTTTCGACATTGGTCACAGCACTTCATTCAAGAAACGCCTCCCAAAAAAGTTGGCCATCTTGGGGAGTTGGAGTAAGATGGTGGAGGAGTAGGAGACCAAATATCATCAGTTCCCAGAAATTCACCCAGATAGTTATCAAACCATTTTGAACAACTACAAATTCTACAGGAGAGTGAAAAGAAGAAGAGCAGCAATTCTAGGAACAGAAAATTGACCACTTTCCAGAAGGTAGGATGTGTGGAGGAGTGAATCTGAAGTGACGGGAAGATAGACCCCAGGGGGAGGGACCAGCTCCTGGCAAGTGAGAGAGCAACAGAGCACAAACTTGGAACTTTTAGAAGTCAGCTCCACTGAGGGACGTCTCCCCAGAGGCTAAGTGGGGGGTAAAGCCCTTGCGGAGACAGTGTGGTCTCAGGACCCATGGGGACACAAAAAGACCAGGGGTCTGAGAGCAACAGAACACCCAGGTATCAGAGAGAGGCTGACTGGAGAGACAGAGCCAAGCTGAGAAGATGTCTCTCAGCTCAGTATTACTTTGGGCTGTGATCCAAAGCACAGTCAGGCCACTGCTCTGTGAGCGGGCACTCCATGGGTGGCAGACCTAGGAAGACCCCCTGTTCCTCCTCCAGGAGGAGCAGCACAGGAGTGGCCACAGAAATCTTCTGGGTTTGGAGATTCTAAACAGGGCCGCCCACCAGAGTTAGAAACACTATGTCACAGGCCAGGTGAGCTTGGAGTGTGGCCGGAGACCAGAGAGACGAGAGGGACTGACTGCTTTTCTCTGAGGATGCACTGAGGAGTGAGGCCCCAAGCTCTTAGCTCCTCCAGGTTGGAAATTGGGAGGCTGCCATTTTCTGTCCCATCCTCCAAAGCTGTACAGAAAGTGTTCAGGGAACAAAAGCTCCTGAGAGCGAACCCGAGCTGATTACTTAGCCTGGCCCCTGGCGAGGGTGGTGCGATTTCACCTCGGGCAAAGACACTTGAGAATCATAGCAACAGGCCCCTCCCCAGAAGATCAGCAAGAACATCCAGGCAAGGCCAAGTACACAGATTGCTGAGAATTGTGGAACTCCAGAGCTAGAGGAAAGCAACACAGAGAATTCATGGCTTTTCCCCCATGATCCTTTAGTCGCTCAAAGTTAAATTCTTTGAATTTTATTTTTTTACTCTTTTTTAAAAATTTTTTCCTCTTTCTTATTTTAACATTTTTAAACTATTATATCTTATCAACACTTTTTAATCTTTTTAAATTTTCATTGTTATAGTCATATTTAATCCCTTCAGTGTATTTAACCTTATTTTTTGTATACATATATGGTCTCTTCACTTCACCAGTCTAATAGATTTAGATAGAGATAGAGATAGATATAGAGATAGAGTTAGAGTCAGAGACAGAGATAGATATAGAAAAAATA
This sequence comes from Ailurus styani, assembly GCA_002007465.1. NCBI lineage: Eukaryota > Metazoa > Chordata > Mammalia > Carnivora > Ailuridae > Ailurus > Ailurus styani. Next base: position 56,326 of record LNAC01001930.1, read on the forward strand.
GCTTATAGATAGATATAGATATAGGGTTTTGTTTTATTTTATTTTACTATTTTTTGGTTTTTGTCTGTTTGTTTTGTTTTTTCTGTTTCTTGTTTTTTTCCCACTTTCTTCTCCCCCCAGTTTCAGGTCTCTTCTGATTAGGTTAGGGTATATTTCTCTGGGGTCATTGCCACCCTTTAGCATTTTGTTCTTTCATCCATCTTTTCTTAACTGCATAAAATGACAAGGTGGAAAAAATCACCACAAAAAAATAAGGGGGAGTAACGATGGCTAGGGACCTAATAAATGTGGAAGAACAAATATTGTGAAAATGTCTATGCTACCTAGAGCAATCTACACATTTAATGCAATCTCCATCAAAATACCAGCAATTTATTTCAAAGAAATGGAACAAATAATCCTCAAATTTATATGGAACCAGAAAAGACCCCAAATAGCCAAAGGAATGTTGAAAAAGAAAACCAAAGTTGGTGGCATCACAATTCCAGACTTCAAGCTCTATTACCAAGCTGTCATCATCAAGACAGTATGGTACTGGCACAAAAACAGACATATAGATCAGTGGAACAGAATAGAGAGCCCAGAAATGGAACCTCAACTCTATGGTCAACTGATCTTCGACAAAGCAGGAAAGAATGTCCAATGGAAAAAAGACAGTTTCTTCAAAAATGGTGTTGGGAAAACTGGACAGCCACATGCAGAACAATGAAATTGGATCATTTCTTTATACCACACACAAAAATAAACTCAAAATGGATGAAAGACTTCAATGTGGGAAAGGAATCCATCCAAATCCTCGAGGAGAACACAGGCAGCAACCTCTTCGACCTCAACTGCAGCCACTTCTTCCTAGGAACATCACCAAAGACAAGGGAAGCAAGGGCAAAATGAACTATTGGGACTTGATCAAAATTCAAATCTTTTGCACAGCAAAGGAAACAGTCAACAAAACCAAAAGACAACTGACAGAATGGGAGAAGATATTTGCAAATGACATATCCGGTAAAGGACTTGTATTCAAAATCTATAAAGAACTTCTCATACTCAACACCCATAAAACAAATAACCCAGTCAGGAAATGGGCAGAAGACATGAAAAGACATTTCTCCAAAGAAGACATCCATATGGCCAACAGACACATGAGAAAGTGCTCAACATCACTTGGCATCAGGGAAATACAAATCAAAACCACAGTGAAATACCACCTCACACCAATCAGAATGGCTAAAATCAACAACTCAGGAAACGACAGGTGTTGGCGAGGATGCAGAGAAAGGGGAACCCTCCTACACTGCTGGACACACTGCGCGTTGGTGCAGCCACTCTGGAAAATAGTATGGAGGTTCCTCAAAAAGTTGAAAATACCCCTACAACCCAGAAATCACACTACTGGGTATTTACACTAAGGAGACAAAAATAGTTATCCTCAGGGGCACATGCACCTGAAAGTTTACAGCAGCAATGTCCACAATAGCCAAACTATGGAAAGAACCTAGATATCCATCAACAGATGAATGGATGAGGAAGAGGTGGTATATATATATACAATGGGATATTATGCAGCCATCAAAAGAAATGAAATCTTGCCATTTGCAATGATGTGGATGGATCTAGAGGGTATTACGCTGAACGAAATAAGTTAATCAGAGAAAGACAATTATCATATGGTCTCTCTGATATGAGGAACTTGAGAGAAGGGCGGGGGGTCTTGGGGGGTAGGGAGGGAAAAATAATGAAACAAGATGGGATTAGGAAGGAGATAAACCATAAGAGACTCCTAATCTCACAAAACAAACTGAGAGTTACTGGGGTGTGGGAAGGAAGGGATAGGGTAGAATGGTATATGGACATCGTGGAGGGTTTGTGCTTTGGTGAATGCTGTGAAAGGTGTAAGCGTGATGATTCACAGACCTGTACCCCTGGGGCAAATAATAAAAAATTAAAAAATAATAAAAGACAGATATCCAAAGGCAAAGGAAACAAAATTGAAAATGAACTTTTGGGACTTCATCAAGATAAAAAGCTTCTGCACAGCAAAGGAAACAGTGGGCAAAACAAAGAGACAACCTATGGAATGGTAGAAGATATTGGCAAATGACATTACAGACAAAGGGCTGATATCCAAGATCTATAAAGAATTCCTCAAACTCAGTGCCAATAAAACCCAGATAATCATGTCAAAAATGGACAGAGGCATGAACAGATACTTCTCCAAAGAAGACATACAGATGGCTAACAGACCCCTGAAAAAAATGTTCATCATCACTAGTCATCAGGGAAATTCAAATCAAAACCACATTGAGATACCACCTTACACCAGTTAGAATGGCCAAAATCAACAGGACAGGAAACAGCGAGTGTTGGAGAGGAGGTGGAGACAGGGGAACCCTCTCACACTGTTGGTAGGAATGCAAGTTGGTGCAGCCACTTTCAAAAACATAGTGGAGTTTTCTCAAAAAATTAAAAATAGAGCTACCTTATGACCCTGTAGTTGCACTAGTGGATTTTAGCCCAAGGATGCAGGTGTAGTGAAAAGATGGTCCATATGTACCCCAATGTTCAGCAATATACACAATTGCCAAACTGTAGAAAGAGCCAAGATGCCCTTCAACAGATGAATGGATAAAGAAAATATTATGCAAGCATCAGAAAGGATGGTTACCCGACTTTTGTATCAACATGGACAGGACTGGAGGAGATTACACTGATTGAAATAAGTCAAGCAAAGAAAGTCAATTATCATATGGTTTCACTTACTTATGGAGCATAAGGAATAACACAGAGGACATTGGGGAAGGAAAGGAAAAGTGAATTGGGGTAAATTGGATGGGGAGATGAAGCATGAGAGACTGTGGACTCTTAGAAACAAACTAAGGGTAATGGAGGGGAGGGAGTGGGGATATGGGTGAGCCTGGTGGTGGACATTAAGGAGGGCACATATTGCATGGAGCACTGGGTGTGGTGCATAAACAATGAGTCTTGGAACACTTAAAAAAATAAAAAAGAATTAAGATATTTTTAAAAATGTACAATTTAATGTGTTCACAGAGGTGTGTAAATACCACTGTTATCTAATTCCAGAACATTTTCTTCACTCCAAAACAAAACCCCATACACTTGATGGTGTCTGGCAGGTCTCAGAGGTTTATTTTTCTTTATTCTTTTTCCTTTCTGTTTCTCAGGCTGGATGATTTCAATTGCTCTGTCTTCAAGTTGCTAATTCTTCCTTTTGCCTGCTCAAGTCCCTCTAGTGAATTGACCCTTTTAGCTATTGTGCTTTTCAACTCCATAATTTCTACTTTGTTCTTGTTCATAATATGTCTTTATCAATATTCTCTACTTCATAGCATTTTTATATATGTATATATAATTTGACATGATTTTCTTTAGGTTTTTGAATTCATTTTAAAATCTTTGTCTAGTGAGTCCAGGTTTGAGTTTTCTTGAGGACAATTTCTATTGATTAATTTTTTTCCTCTTATCCATGGGCCATACTTTCTCATTTCTTTGTATGTCAAATATTTTATTACTGTTGAAAATTAGGTTTTTAAATAATATAATACAATGTGGCAACTCTGGAAAACAGATTCTTCCCTCACCTTAGGATTTGTTGCTGTGGTGTGTTATAGTTGTTTGTCTTGTGACTTTTCTGAATTAATTCTATATAATTTGTACATTTTGTTATGTGCTGCCACATAACAAAGTCTCTACTCAGTTTTTTGGTAACTAATTATTGGAAAGAGTTTAATCTAAATCCTTAGATTTCTGGGACCAAAATATCTCCTAGCATTTACAGATGGTAGTGTTAGGGCACACCTTCAACACTCAGACATCCAGCTTACATGTCTGCCTCAGGGAACCCCCAGACAGGTAATATAATGACAATTCTTTGGGAAAGAGGTCTGTTCTGCTCCCTCCAGTATAAGGAATGCAGACAATTTTCAAGGATCCTACTGAGCTGGAAAGGGAGTTGGGTACTAAGGTAAGTTAAAATGCTACAAAGCTCCCTGTTCTTACTGAGATTCAGCTGTGAGTTGCTACAACCCTTGGGTTAGATTTTAGAGTTCTGAAAAAGTTGATTCTGACAATGATTGCCAGGTTTTTTTTCATTGTTTTTATGGAAGAGTGGGGTCTATACCTGTCAGAGTTCTATATTCTGTCATTTTCACTAATGTTCACCTACTCTCTTTTGATGTATCTATGACCTTCTGTTGGGGACATGTTGGGGGCATGTTGGGGACAAGTTTACATAGCAACAGAGATCCAGTCAGTTTAGGCCAGTGAGTGATGGAACACTGATTTTAGCTACAAGATGCGGCCACCTGTATCTTATTATCTCATAAAGGCAGGGAAATCTCCAAAACAAAATTGACTTTTACCTTACAATCAATTTATAAGGGAGAAATATAACCCTAAATTAAACCTCAAGTAGAGGGTGCTCCAAAGTTATAATTGCCATAATTGCCAATTAAAGGACAGACATGTCACTCCAGTCTAATATTGTCATTGGTTCATTCACTAAGTAAATTTCTGTTGAACATCTGGTATCAATTAAACTCCATGCTTGGTGATGAGGAAGAGACAGAGCTGAAGATGATGTAATCATTGCAGTACTATAGAGGGGGTGATGGTGGCAACAGGGTGGACTGGGCTGTCAGAGGGGTCCAGTACTTCACATTCCTCAGAGAAAAGGGTGCACAGTGAGATGACAGACACCATAGAACTTCTAGATGAGGTCAGAGTGTGTAAGGTGACCTGGAAGGTGACTCCAGAGCTGGCGTGGACTGCTGTGCATCTCAGTCTGGGAGATGAAACATACTTCAAGGAAGAGGGAAATGGTAGAGCAAGAGAGGTGGGTATCATTTGGGAAAGGTCAGCTCTCAGGAACCACTTCTCTGAGGTCTAGCAAGTGGGAACAGTACATGGAGGAAGATGGGGACACTTAACAAAAACAAGATATGGATTTTGTTTGTAAATAAAGTGGACCAGGGCAGAGTTATGTCTGATGGATACTGCATTGTGATCTGTGTGATCAGATGTGGGGAGCACATTATTAAATGTGTAAAGAAAGGTGAAATCATAGATGAAATTTATCTTGATTTCAGAAAAGCTCTCTCCGCTCCTCACAACATTCTGATTTCTAGGCAGTCTGCATGGCCTAGGAAGTACAGAATATTGAAATGAATTCAAATTGTTTTATCCAGAGAATGTGAAGAAAGAAATCACTTTGGTATAAAGCTCACCACAGAGGAACAGTCTGCTACCTCCCCTTGACAGAGATGGATGGAAGGTACAACAGGGATAGTCAAGGACTGACATCTATGAAAATGTGGGGAAAAATTTAGCTTCTGGCTGCCCCAGTGAACATCACCTGGTGACTTTGACATCAGCACTCTAAAATCCCCATGGAAATCTATGTCCAGACATTGAAAAGTTAAGGAGAATAATATTGGCTGCTCTGAGGTAATGAGAGTAATCAGAATGAGTGTTATGTATAAGCAGAGATAATGAGTTTTTCCAACTTTTTTTTATACCACATTCAGATTTTAAACTCCAACCTTCCAATTTTATTTTTTCATGTTCCCCTCTAAGAAGTATTCTCTAATGGGAAATTTCAGAGATACATGCCAAAAGTAAATTTCTTTTTCTTTTTTTTTTGTCTCTCTGTTGTTCCCTGGAGCAGGCAGGATTTGGGGTGATTCTCAGAGCTCAACCTTAAGGTCTGTGCTCCCTGAGGGCACATCCTCAGGACGTCATGATTCCTTGCCCTGTCTCAGGTGCTATCTATTTGGGTGGAGCAAATAGGGAAATGAGACAATGGTTTCTATGATGTTAGGAAATAGCAGCCACTGGAGATTTGGTGCTAAGTGGCCAGTGGGTTTGAGGCGAAAGGAAGGCTCATGAATTATGCTTTGAGAAAGAGTCAGGTCTGAGGCCTTAGGTGATGGGCACAGGCAACTTAAGAAACCTTGTGTGGGGAAGGACACTTCTAATTAAAAAAGGGGCAATAAGGGAGTTGCTTCCTATCTGGGGAAGACAGAGGCAAAGTCAGTGCCTTTCCCCACATTCAGTGCTACTGAATGTCAGTGTCCTTATTTCCCCCTTTTCAAATAAATTCAAATTTCAAATTTCAAATGAATGATGTGGGTTTTCTCTAATCAGGGTTAGTGTGTGGTCAATACACCTCTTTCTGCCACCCATGAGACCAACAGACCCCTGGGTGACCTTCTCTAATGAACCAGTTCTGTCCCTATCTGATCAGGGTGGGTCAAATTGTCTGTTGGGCTGTTAAAAGTACAGTCTTTCACGTGAAAAAGTGCTCAACATCACTCACCATCAGGGAAATACAAGTCAAAACCACAGTGAGATACCTCCTCACACAGTCAGAATGGCTAAAATTAACCAGTCAGGAAACGACAAGTGTTGGTGAGGATGTGGAGAAAGGGGAACCCTCCTACACTGTTGGTGGGAATGCAAGCTGGTGCAGCCACTCTGCAAAACAGTATGGAGGTTCAACAAAAAGTTGAAAAGAGAGCTACCCTATGAACCAACAATCGCACTACAGGGTATTTACCCTAAAGATACAAACGTAGTGATCCAAAGGGACATGTGCACCCTAATGTTTATAGCAGCACTGTCCACAATAGCCAAACTATGGAAAGAGCCTAGATGTCCTTCAACAGATGAATGGGTGAAGAAAATGTGGTATATATACACAATATAATATTATGCAGCTATCAAAAGAAATGAAATCTTGCTATTTGCAATGATGTGGATGGAACTAGAGGGTATTATGCTAAATGAAATAAGTCAATCAGAGAGGGACAATTATCACATAATCTCACTGATATGAGAATTTGGGAAACAAGACAGAGGATCATAGGAGAAGGGAGGGGAAAATGAAACTAGATGAAACCAGAGAGGGAGACAAACCTTAACAGACTCTTGGTCTCAGGAAACAAACTGAGGGCTGCTGGAGTGGAGGGAGCTAGGAGGGATGAGGTGGTGGGGTGATGGACATTGGGGAGGGTATATGCTATGATGAGTGCTGTGAATTGTGTAAGACTGATGAATCACAGACCTGTAATCCTGAAACAAATAATACTAATGTATGTTAATAAAAAAAAGAAAAGAAAAGAAAAAGAAAAAAAAAACTAGAGTCTTCAAATTGTGGTTCTTTGTGAGGTCAAAGCAGTGGTCCACAAGTCTGGTGTTACTGCTTAAAGCCAGGGTTGGAACTAGATTGGGGCAAAGGAGCTACTCCTAAGATTCTGAGAGAAAAATAGATGACAATAACTCATTTTAAATTATAATCCAATGTAATGCTGCACTCACACTGGAGCATTTGACAGTGCCTCTGTATTCTCAAATGCAGGCATCATTAAAGATGTGCCTAGAAGCAGTGACAGTAATTTTAATTGAGAGGGTCTACACAGTTTTATTGAGATGGAAATGGGTGTCTATCTATATGCATATAGCTATGTAGATATATACATATAGATACAGATATATATCCACATACAGACATAAATAGAGGTCTATAGGTATCCCCTCCCTCCTTTCCTCTCTTCATAGTCATTGCAACAGTTGAGAAGTAAAAACTCACTTTAAGTTAGTTATTAAACTTCATGTACTCCAAGTATTTATAATCAGAATATTTATTTGTATTATTTTTCAAATATTTTATTTTTTTGTTTATTTAAGAGAGAGAGAGCATGAGCGCAAGTAGGGGAAGGCAGAAGAAGAAGCAGACTCCCCACTGAGCAGGGAGCCTGATGCAGGCCTCCATCCCAGGATGCTGGGATCACGACCTAAGTCCAGCGCAAATTATCAACTGACTGAGCCACCAGGCACCCTAACCAGAGTATTTTTTAAATGTCTGAATTTACTCAGGAAAAAAAAAAACACAGCAACTTCTTTCTTTCTTCTTGTTCATCTTTTATTTACTCCTTAACGTCCAGAAAGTTCAGAAAACTTCATAGGTCATATTGGAAATGACCCTGGCCTTGGTCTATGACTGCCTGAAACTTCTGCACCCTTCCCAAGGCCAGAATCTTCTATTTGCACATATCTGTAGATGTCCATTGTGTTTTAAGGGTCTGAAAGATCAATCAGGATCCACCAGGGTATCTAGTTCAGTACTATGTTAAAGATTTGACTTTCTGAGATATTTTTTGTGAACTCACAGAGAGACAACGCTAATGGATATGCATGTGTACATCACCCACTACATATGTTTGGCACCTCAGGGGATAACAGGGCTTCCAAGTGCTACAAGCTGACCCCAGACAGGACTTGAACCAGAGTGTCCATGCTGTGGGATCTGTAGTTACTTTTGTATTGAAGACCTTTGCCACTTCATTTGCAATTGTAATCATTTCCCTGAAAACCATGGACCTAAGCTTTTATTTTATGAAGTAATAAAACTAATTAGCCACAACCAATCCTGTCTATGCTTAGTTTTCTCAGGACTACATATTGTATATTAGTTTGCCTCTTGGTAGGAGCCTCTTGGCTGTGGCATGACATTGCTGCAATCCCCAGGGCCCCAGTGAAAGGAATGCTGCATTCAAGGTAAAGCCTCCTTCATGCCATTTATTAATCACAAACAGAGCTGTGCCCTGGCCTAAGGTTTGTCAGGTTTGCACCTTGAAGCCAACAGCAGAGTTCTAGGTGCTGCATTTGAGAATGAACAACATTGCTTGATGTACAAAACACTAGGGTACAATCTAAGGCATAGAGAAATGATTCAAGGACACATTTAAATCAAAGGAACAAAGAGAATATGTCTACCAGCTAGGGAGACTCACTACAGAGCTCATCTTTTTTGACCAGACTTGCCTTTGGCCTTTATTTAAGGGGATTGGGAAGAAATCATCTGATATAAGTATAAACCTCTGAGTAATTTTGCCTAGGGTGGTTTCTGGGGGCAAGAGAAATGTAAGAATTAAGGTGACTAATAAAATGGAATATGCCATGTAAATTAAAAGCAGAAAGTGTACTTTTTTTAACATCTTAATTTTATTTTTTTCAGTGTTCCAAGATTCATTGTTTATGATTAATCAGGGCCAGGATTACTCACTCAAAAAATGAAAGGAAAATTTTAGTATTTGGAGTGAATATTTGGAGTGAAAGCAGTAACCAGGTCTAATTAAAGTACACTTTAGACCTGGTTTACTACTTTCATTCCATTTCCAAATATTAAAATTTTCCTTTCATTTTTTTGAGTGAGTAATCCTGGCCCTGATTAATTGGAAACACCAGGTCCTTGATACTCCCACATATTATCCCTGGAGGGGACTGTGCTTCAGTGACAAATGTTAACAGAATGTGTTGCATTATCTTTCTTTGGCAAATGAAGAGGGGAAATCATTTATTTCTGGCCTTGGCAAGCAGCCTTAGGGAGCTCTGTGGCCTGGCTCTGACTCAGACTGAGTGATGGTGACAGCATTGCTTTACGTTACCAGCAGAAAGAACTGCTGCCCTCTCATGCCATTAGCTAAGTCAGAATCATCAAACTTTTATGGAATCCATTCCAGCTGAAACAACAGACTCCTTTATCATTGTAGCAAGAGGGTTGAGAATTATTTTTCCTCTGAAAAATTAATACCATGAATGTGCCAAGTGGATAATTCAGGATGTTCTTTTTTGATGCCAAAATGGTTGAATTTTTACCCTGAGGAGCGAGAATATGGAGTGGAGAACTGTATTGGTTTCCTAGGATATATAACAAATAAGTCTCTCTCAGCATGTACTAAATGCTTTGCACTTTTGAGATGCTATGGGTCAGGCATGAGGTAATGCTGTTGTCCTACTTTTTACTTCCAAAGAATGTCTGTTCTTGGAGGTCATTCCCATAAAAACCAATTTCTCATGTCTCTTCTTAAACTTTTAACATGGAAAACTAATGACATACTATGTAGTGACTAACATAACATAATAAAATATAATTTTAAAATATGCAACCCTCCCCACTATTTTCAAAGTTGAAAAACAGAATTGTTTCCTGATGTTAAAGTGAATCTCATAATTATTTTCATCTTGTTCAAATAACCATTTAGTTGAAGTTGGGGTGAGGTGCATCTAGGTTTCTCTGGTTACCAGATCAGTTATGTGATGGCCTTCTGGTCTGCTTCCCAAAGTGAGAGTTACTTGATTACTCCATTCGGTACTGGGCAAATGGGTCCAAATGTTAGCTTTTAGCCTCTCCCATGTTATTTGGAATGTGAAAACATCCCTATAGGATTATAAATATTTTATTTAATTCATTGAATCTTAAAGAAAACTATAGATTCTATTTTCCTCTTCACTGGGAGTAAATGTTTAAAGGGTCTTTTCACTTATGTCTTTCGACAGAACTACATAAATGCATCCAAGGACAGGGTATAACAACTCGGGCATTTCTGGGTGAGGTGAACCCCACTGGACAAGGATGTTCTCCAAAGAAGAGCCCAGCTGGAAGCAGTAGTGTAGTTAGTTGCACTGCCCTGATAAGGGAGTGGCTGAAGGGTCAACAGCATCTACGAAGCAGAATTTCCGGAAAACTGATGGTCAGTCTCTGGAGCAGGGGAAAAAAAAAAAAAAGGCTTGGTAAATCCTGACACCCTCATCATTTTATTTTTTATTTTTTATTTTTTATTTTTTATTTTTTATTCTTTGCCCCAGGGGTGCAGGTCTGTGAATCATCAGGCTTACATTTTTCACAGCATTCACCAAAGCACAAACCCTCCCCAATGTCCATAACCCACCCACACTATCCTTACCCTCCCACCCCCCAGTAACCCTCACTTTGTTTTGTCAGATTAGGAGTCTCTTATGGTTTGTCTCCTTCCCCATTACATCTTGTTTCCTTATTTTCCTTCCCTACCCCCCACGACCCCCCACCCTGACTCTCAAGTTCGTCACATCAGAGAAATCATATGATAATTGTATTTCTCTGATTGACTTATTTCGCTCAGCATAATACCCTCCAGTTCCATCCATGTCATTGCAAACAGCAAGATTTCGTTTCTTTTGATAGCTGCATAGTATTCCATTGTATATATATACCACCTCTTCTTTATCCATTCATCTGTTGATGGACATCTAGGTTGCTTCCATAGTTTGGCTATTGTGGACACTGCTGCTATAAACATTCGGGTGCACGTGCCCCTGAGGATCACTACCTTTGTGTCTTTAGGATAAATACCCAGTAGTGCGATTGCTTTCAAATTTTGAGGAATCTCCATACTGTTTTCCAGAGTGCTTGCCCCAGCTTGCATTTCCACCAACAGTGTAGGAGGGTTCCCCTTTCTCCGCAACCTCGCCAACATCTGTCATTTCCTGACTTGTTGATTTTAGCCATTCTGACTGTTGTGAGGTGGTATCTGGCTGTGGTTTTGATTTGTATTTCTCTGATGCCGAGTGATGTTGAGCACTTTCTCATGTGTCTGTTGGCCATTTGGATGTCTTCTTTGGAGAAATGTCTGTTCATGTCTTCTGCCCATTTCTTGACTGGGTTATTTGTTTTATGGGTGTTGAGTTTGAGAAGCTCTTTATAGATTTTGGATACTAGCCCTTTATCTGATATGTCATTTGCAAATATCTTCTCCCATTCTGTCAGTTGTCTTTTGGTTTTGTTGACTGTTTCCTTTGCTGTGCAAAAGCTTTTAATCTTGATGAAGTCCCAATAGTTCATTTTTGCCCTTGCTTCCCTTGCCTTTGGTGAGGTTCCTAGGAAGAAGTTGCTGCGGTTGAGGTCGAAGAGGTTGCTGCCTGTGTTCTCCTCGAGGATTTTGATGGATTCCTTTCTCACATTGAGGACTTTTATCCATTTTGAGTATATTTTTGTGTGGTGTAAGGAAATGATCCAGTTTCATTTTTCTGCATGTGGCTGTCCAGTTTTTTCCCAACACCATTTGTTGAAGAGACTGTCTTTTTCCCACTGGACATTCTTTCCTGCTTTGTCGAAGATTAGTTGACCATAGAGTTGAGGGTCCATTTTTGGGTTCTCTATTCTGTTCCACTGGTCTATGTGTCTGTTTTTGTGCCAGTACCATACTGTCTTGATGATGACAGCTTTGTAATAGAGCTTGAAATCTGGAATTGTGATGCCGCCAACTTTGCTTTTTTTTTT
>LNAC01001931.1:0-22652 GCA_002007465.1 Ailurus styani
CTGTTGATTCACAGACCTGTACCCCTTGGGCAAATAATAAAAATAAAATTAAAAAAAAAACAAAAGGAAAGTAAATCAAATTTATGATAACAGAAGCCAAACAAAAATCTGGCAAATAATAAATGAATGTAAAAAAGTAAAGTAATCCTTTATGAAAAGAAAAGTTACTGAAAATGCCAAATTTATAGTTATTTTAATGTTGGCACAAAATCTAAAGTATCAAAGAAGAAAAAAACCAGATCATGTATTATATGAACATAATACATAGACTACAGTATTCTGCAGAATTAAGGTAATTCGTAACAGTAGTTCAGCATCCTCTAGCAGTGAGTTGTGTATTTCACTAAAGAGTATAATGAAAATGAAAACACGGTAGAGTAATGTTTGTAGTAAAACAATTTTGAGAAGCATTAGGCTAAAGAAGATTCACATTTTGACCCTGTGCATCTTCAGAGACTTTAATATACTAAGGTGTGTTGGGATTCTCCAAGAAAAGGCACAAAACACAGCATGACCTAAATGCATTTGACCATGGAACTTTTTTTTTAAAGGAGTCTTTTCACATGACACGTGTTCATAGAGAACACACTCTGGGAAACGCTGTCCTAGTTTCTTAGATGCCATTATTCATCACTTCACAGAAGCTTAAAAATGAACACACTTATCATCAATGCAGAAACACACAGAAGGAAAAATTTGAAATGATATCCCATATAAATGCTGCTTCAAAATGATGGAATGGGTAGCCTATTTTTATTAAAACACAGCATGAAATAGTGGAGAGAGCATAGGCTAATAAATATTTCTCTACATCATACCAGCTGCATGATTTGGGGCAAGAAATATCTCAGCAGACAAATGTGCTCTGTCCATGAAATTCACATATAATGATTTTATCTGTACTTTTTGAACCAAGAATCTATAAGAGAACAGAAGTCTTAAAAGGTCTTGGTTATGCTCTCAGATATAAGAAACGGTTCTTTGCTCTCCTCAGTTCCTGCTGCACCTCCAACGTCTTTGAGAAACTTGAGGTCATCAGGCATGATAATCAGTATCCTATCTCTCTACCTAACACATTCACATTCTCTCTTACCTCTTTCCCAACACCCTCAAAGGACAGTGATTCTTCCTCCTAGACAATCCCTCATCCATGCCTCTTCACCTTCTCCAGTATTCTGCTTCAGCCACTCAGCGATTCTTCTGAATCTTCAGAATTCTTCATCTACTGACTCTGATCCCCATGCCTCCATTCACATTAAAGTACTTTCAATCCTAAAACAAACAACTAAACCAAGACACCACCTTCTCTAACCTACATTCTTTCCAAGTTACTATTCAAATTGCCTTTTCTTCTCTTCCAAAAAGATTAGTCCACATTTGCCATGTCCACTTTTCATATCTCACTTACTTTTAAACCATTAAAAATCTTTTTTCTTGAGTAACCAGTGTCCCCATAACTGCTGAGTCCAGTGGGAAGTTCTTACATCACTGCATCTCTTTGTTGCATTTGATAAAGCTGGTCGCCCTTTCTACTTCAAACACCCAACTCTCTTGGATTTAGTGACACTGCATTCCCTGATTTCCCTTCTCTTTATCTGATCACATGGTCTTTGTCTCCTCCAGGGGCTCCAGCTCCTGGACTGATTCCTTAAATTTGCTTGCTCCCAGGATTTGAGCCTCAGTCTGCTTCTTAATCTGATTTACTTTGTCAGAATAATTTTACCCATCTATGATGTATGAAATCGAAACTGATTCCCTAAACTTCAAAGGCTATCTATTGGACACGTTTATCTGGGAGTCCTTCACGTCCTTCCAACTCTGAAGGCACAAACCAAATCACATTTATGCCTCCACTATTTCCCTGGTGGAGGTAGTGTGCATTGTGATTAGGAGAGAATGTTGGGATTCAAACTGTAGCCCCAGCGCTCTCTAGATGTGACTTCAGGTAAGTTACTTATACCACTCCATTCCTCATCTCATCTGAAAAATGGAGATAACCATAGTCTCACGCCCAGACAGGTGCACAAAGAATTCAATGGGACATACACAGAAACTCTGCACAGTACCCAGGGCTGGTGAGTGAGTTATCAGTGGGAGCAGCTAGCGTCATTGTTTATTTCCCACACTCATCTTTCCCCCCCCAATTTCCCTGCATTCTTTATCTCATTTAGAGTTGCCAGCCTCTCTCATTGTAGGCATACAACCCAGCAACCTGGGAGCTACCTGACTCTTTCTTCCCTTCTGCTCGCACAGACTGCCATTCAAAAGTCCTGTGGATTTTGCCATCCAAATGTTCCTCAAATCCCATCCGTCTTCTCCATTGTTGCAACAGCTGCCCTAATCTAGGCTCTAACTCTCTCTCCAATCTTGAAGCCCCGACTGAGAATTGTTAATGTCACTCTCATCCTTAAAACACATCAGAGTCTGACACCCCAGCTGGCTTTAGAGAAATGCTATTCAAGAAACAAGTGAAATAGAAATATTGAAGTGTTGATAATTCAATGTTTTATGTGGTAAAGAATGCAGAATATATGCAGTTGGTATCATCCTGTAAGTGGCTGGGTCCAGGGTGAACCGCAGTGTGCCATCAGTAAGGGCTGCGCTTTCAGAGTCACGGATGGCCAAGCTGGAAGGGACTTGTAGCACACACCACTGGGTATCTACAAGCATCTGCCCCTAGTGCCCCTGGACCTCTCCTCTGAAGGGACTGGAAAAATGAAATGATTTTATAGCTTCTTCTATAGATAAGGGTGGCAAGTGAGACATGAATACCTTGCTGGGAGCTTCCAGAAAAGCTTTTGTTGTTCCGATGAAGGAGCAGGCTTTGATGATGCCATCCCTCCTCTCTGCTTTCCAGAAATATGAAGCCTGGAGCCATGGGAGCCATGGCAGGACTGAGGAAAAGGCAAGAGAATCTTGGAGGTGCTGTTTTGCACACCTCGGGTTCCTGTGATTGGGCCCAAGGAGCAAGGAACTTGCTCATGAATCCTGTCACTTGCTTGCAGGGCTCACTGGGTAGGGCTGCTTTGAGGACGATTGCTGGTAAGGAATCTAGCTCATATATCTCTTCTCAAAATGACTCTCTCCCAACAGAGTATCAGATAAGTAGGGAGCCCATGTCAAAGTAGAACAAAGTAACACCACAAATTTCCTGTTTTCAGAGCTGCAGCTCCAGGTTCCAAAACATATAAAGAACAGTGTTCCAGATTCCTTCCATGATTTGTCATGGCTTTAGGCTCAGAGGTGGAAAGATAGAAAAGGCCCCTCAGAGGACCAGGCACATTTTTCAGCCACACCCACCTCCTCAAATTCATTAACACATCTCACCTAATGCACAAAGATGGCTATGCTCTCCCAGCAACTAATGAATGCAGTTATCAAAGCATGGGGAGCATCTGTAGCTCACTTGCAGGGAGACCTGGCCAAGGAAATGCACTAATTCTCCTGCTTACCTTCTCTACTTGGAGCATGCAGGAAACAAGGGATAAATCTGGGGCTGTCTGAGAGAGTCTATTTACTTAAGTGTTTAAAAAGAAAGAAAGGGGAAAAAAAAACTTGATTTAAAGGCAGGATCAGGGGGCGCCTGGGTGGCTCAGTCGGTTAAGCATCTGCTTTTGGCTCAGGTCATGATCCCAGAGTTCCAGATTAAGCCGCACATGGGGCTCCCTGCTCAGCAGGGAGTCTGCTTCTCTTTCTGCCCCTCAGGCACCTTGTGCTCCCTCTCTCTCCCTCTCACTGGCTCTCTCAAATAAATAACCTCTTTAAAAAATTTAAAAAATAAAGGCAGGATCACTTATAAATAAATGCTGTGGTTCTGAAGATAGTAACAAAGGAAACTCCAGTGCTTAGCACATCCCACTCCTCTGACATAAAGTCACAGGGAAAGACAAAGGAACAATAATAAAGAACTGAATGCAAACTGCAAACAAGTAGAGTGTAAGGTGACTTTTCCCCTTGCTTTAATATAATGATAGCTTGCTCTATGCAGTAGCTATATTTTTTAAGTTAGTGCTTAAATTGATCTTTGTTGATAAATCTAATCGTGGTATAAACACTTCAAAAGAAATATTTGAAGAGATTCTTTATGCATTTTTATTTTTTACAAAGCATTCTCTTTCTTGTTTTTTAAATCACTCCTTCTACTTTTTAGGTTTACTGAAATTGAGGTGCACCTGCATGTATGTATAAGATTTTGTGCTTCACTTCATTTCCAGTGCACATTTGATATTCTTGTCTCTTTTCGTTACAGCAATTACTTTTAAAATCCAATTTTCATGATTTTATTCAATCCTATTGAAAAAAAAGTTGCATTTTTTTCTTTTCTTCTTCTTCTTCTTTTTTTTTTAAAGTAGGCTCCATGCCCAGCATGGAGCCCAATGTGGGGCTTGCACTCACGACCCTGAGATCAAGACCTGAGCTGAGATCAAGGGTCAGATGCTAACCAACTAAGCCACCCAGATGCCCCACAAATACTGCATTTTGAGAGAAAAATCTCTGAGTCCCATGAGTGTTCCATGTGTTCTTTTTCTTCAGTCCTGGTCCTACCACTGTCATGAGAACTCAGGTGGGCATGGCACCCTTTGAATGACACAGGGTGCACAAACGAACTAACTGGGATAAATCCTCTATCATTGGTCTTTTAAGGCCCTTTATAAATGTGTTTGATTTCTCATATGCCAAAGAGTATATGTGGAATTTTGTTATTTTTCTTTCCTCATTTCTGCAGGAAATTTGGAAATACAAAATCCTCAAATGTAATAACATCTATTATAGTCTACACATATTGGAATATAGCTTAATTCTGAAAGTATACATTGTGAGCTCTAAGAAGGATTTAGAATACGTGTTGATTTTTAAAATATGTAGATTTTTATCTCAAAGGTAAATCTGCTATGCTTCTCTTCTTCCACCATTTTACTGAAGGAACGAAAGTAATACAATGCCTTTTGTGAAAAAGAAGGCAGGACTTCACCTACTTATGGTGGTGATGCTGTGGTGGTGGCCCTGACCTTCCGACTCAGGACAAAGCATCCTACTCCAGTGACTCAAGCTCTCACTGGGAACCCGATCTGACACTCATCTTGTCATTTTCCACAAGACTTCCATTATTATAACTATTTTCTAAGTGGTCTGTGGGAAAGAGCTTCAGACCTTAATCAAGTCCACTTCAGGGACAAAGCTTTCCTCCCTCCTCTCTGCACTAAATATTTGACTATAAAGAAGATAAAAAGCTCCTGTGTAGTTGGAGTTAAACTGGGGACAGAGCTTCAAACATGTATTTGTTGACACACAGGTAGTTACTATTGCATTACAAACGTGTGAGGGGCATTTTAATCAAATCTAGTCCAAACACGTGTGCATGTGCACACACCCACACCCATCACCTCAACACGCCCCCCCCCACACACACACCCAAAAGTGATAAATGAACTTGGGGAAAAAATAAAAATAAATTTTCATCAGATTTTAAATTTCATCAGATTTTAAAATACTCTGAAAAATATTCCTTTCTCACCTGAAGTACTCATTATTAAAAAATATTAGCAATAATAGTCTGCTCCCTAAAATGTAATGAAATTGTGGTTATTACATGTCACCTAACATACAGGAATGATAATTTAGTTTCCCTTTCTCTCACCCCACAATTGGGATAGCAAACAGTTCTGTGCAGTACCCCACATTGTACTGATGTTGTTTATTCTGACTCAGTGATCTCTTTCCTCCCCTCGCATTTCCACTCTGGCTTCAACTGATTTTCCCACATTTATGTACAAATTTGTACTGTAAATGAAAGGGAATACAAACCATATACCTCAAGTAGTTAGGGGTCAGAGATATTTTTCTAAGGAAGTGTTGTTTATTTTTAGGTCTGATGTTATTACTTCTAATTTACACACACACACACACACACACACACACGTATATTCCCACAGAGATCAATAATTTTACCTAGATGCATACATATAGCCATATCATCATGCTTGCTTTTTTTCTCTTTTCCTTACCAGCTTCCCCTTTCCTTTTGCTTCTCCCTCCCTTCTTTTGGCTACTCTCACGTCATCACGTCATTCACGTCATCGCCTATGTGTGTGCTTCTTACTCTTCTCTGCACTCACAGTGCTCTACAGACCTAGGGACAAACACAGTCACACACACATAGAGGAGGTCGTGTGTCCTCCTCCACATTTGGTTTCCTTACCACTACCTCCCTTGAAATCATCTGGCATAGGTCTAATTCATTCTTTATTTTAAAGCAACAATCCATTATGTGACTATATCACAATATATTCCACCATTTCACTACTGAGGGGTGTTTACTTTTATGTCGCTGTAACAATGCTGCAGTAAGTAATACCCGTCTTTATAAACTAGACTTTGTCTTTGGTGTAGATTTCCAAGAGTGGAGTTACTGGGTCAAAGGCATATGTCTTTTTAATATTAACAGATACTGCCAAACTGCTTTCTAAAATGGTTATGAAATTATACATTTATATCAGCAATGTATGTTTTTCTCAACATACATGCCAGCAACAGCTATTACAGTTTTTTTTCCTAATTTTTTGCCTGTTGGATATAAATGACTCTGCTTGGCTTTCCCAGTCTGCTAGTGAATTTGACCATGTTTTCATATGATTACACGTTATTTGGACTTTTTAAATTGTTAATTGTCTCTTCATATACTTTGTCTATTTTTCTATCACTTGTCTTCAGATTGTCAATTTGCGAATCCTACATAGGGCTCCCTGCTCAGCAGGGAGTCTGCTTTTCCATAAAACAAAACAAAACAAAACAGATTGTCAATTTGTAAGTGCTTTTGTTTTCTATGTTAACCTTTTATCTTTGATGTATGTTCTGAATATTTTTCCAGCTCTATCTTTTATCCATTGACTTCATATGTGATATTTTTAGTTTATATTTTATTTTATATTTTATAAGTCCTATACTTATATTTGGGTCATTTGTTCATATATATGGTCATCTGTGGTGTTTTGGCATGCATAAACCAAATATATATATACATGTAAAATAATATATATAATTATACACATATAGTTAAATATATATTAAATATAAGAATATGTTAAATGCATATACTTACCCGTAACATATATATATGTATATATACACACACACACTAAAATACCAAGATGTAAAATACTAGTTACTCCAACATCATTTAATTTATTAAAACAACAATACAAAAAACCAAAAAGTCCACATACTTTTCTTACTCCACAAAACCAACAACTATATTAAGTAATCTTACATGCTGATATCAATTTCTGGATTCTCTATTCTGTTCCACAAAACACTTCTTATAGTATGTTCCGATAGATGTTTCTGATAAAAAATGCTCTTTTATTTATTTTTTCTTTGTATCGTTTTCTTGATTATTGCCAAGTAATTACTCCTACAAATGAACTCTTATTTTATTCAAGACAAAAAAAATCCTCCATTGGGAATGCAATTGGAAATGCATTATATTTACATAATAATTTTGGAACACTTAAAAAAATTGAGACATCACATCCAAAAACATACTTGTCTTTTTAAAGTTTTTTCATACCTCTTATGGAGATTTAATAACTGCTTTATTTGTGTTCTACCTCTTATTTTTTAAAATTTATTTTTACATTTCATAGTTTTACTAACTTTTATATGTGGGATATTTATTTTCTTATTTCTATTTCTAGGTTCTCAATGCTAAAGAGAAAGAGTATTGACTTTTATGTATTTATCTTCTATCTAGCCATCTTACAAAGTTTTATTAATACTGTGCTTTTGTCCTTGAATCTGTTGGGTTTTCTATAAATACAATCATAACATTAGCAAAATATATAATTTTATTTTGCTCAGTATTTATAGGAGATACTTCTCTTAAATTGTTCATTTTCTAAAATCTTTGAAGTTTAAAAAAAGGAATGGCAATAGCAGGTATCTCTCTCCAATTTCTCATTATAATTAAATTAACTTTTTGCCACTTAGAATATCAAAAGTTGTTGGTTTGGGGTAATTTTTAAAGTAATTGAGATTTCTTTTACTTTTGTTTTATTTAAAGTCTTTAAAAAAGAAAAAACAGCTGCTGAATTTTGTCATGTTCCTTTCAGTGACTATTGATTTGATTGCCTGATTTTTTCTTTTACTTTATTTATATGTAGGATTATATAGGTAATTTTTCTGATATTGAGCCACCTTTGCTTTTTTGTGCATGTGTTTACTTGCTGTATTTGTAAATTTCTAGGGAAATATTTACTAAACTGTGTCAAATGTTAATAGCTACAATTTCAAGGGTTCTAGGATCTAATTAATTTGGGAAACACCCAACCAAACAGAGTTAGATGGTACTTCAAAGAACTGTTCATGTGTATTGTCAACCTACAAAAGGAGATAGAGTACAAAGTGTTTAGTGAACTTTACTTGACTGTCTTTCATGAGCCATCCCATGGGAGTAGATTAGAGCTGGACAAAGTTTGGGACGTGCTTATTTGGAAATTGTATACTAAGAATTGAAAATAGTTTTAGCACGTAAGACCAATGAAATCATGAGAATAGAGTTGATAAATTAAAAGCCACACTATAGGATGCCAAAACCACTTGGGGAAAAGTAATTAACTAACATTTTGTACCAATTATACTCACTTTTATTATACAAGATTTTTTACCTGGCTAGGCCCAAATTATTGATATTTGGTGTTATACAGACCCATCTTAGAGCAAAGGGTGGTCCTTGGGGCTGGATGTAGCCCCAGCTCTAGCCAATTGTCAAAGTATAATTCTAGGAAGTAAACAATTGCACCTGTATCCTTCTCTACTGTGTGGCCCATGGTATCATAACTATCATCGTGTGATGACACAGATGGACTATCAAAACGTAGCTTGCGCATGGCACTCACCAATGACATATTCCACTCTGAAGTGATCTCTTCTGGGGTCATATGGACGACTGAAGTCGATCTGGATGAAGAAAGACTGTCCTCTACGTACAATCAACTTGTTGTTTTCATATTTGTCAGTGTGGTGGTCCACTTTATTGGTGTCCCATCTCTCCTTGAACAGGTGAACATTTGTGACATGAAGGTAATCTACACATACAGAAAACAATTGAGGGATACCACTGAGTAACTTTGATACAACTGCAAACTCAAAAAACAAGATTGTTCTTCCTGATTCTTTAGGTATTGTGGTAATGAGGTCTGTTGGATAAAACTCTCTGTAGGGGGTTGATAGATTTAAGAGTCATTCTCTTGTGACATTCTTGCCTTCAAAGAGGATTTTAAAAGCTTTCCCCCCTCTGATCTCACTTCATACCACAGGGCACTCACTTGCACAGAGCAGTGCTGATAATGTCTCCCATATACGTTTAGGTACAGAGAAACTAGGACCAGAGTGCAAGTCTTCACATTCCCAGGCTTATACTGGTTTTCATCATGACTATCACCTCACTTTTTCACTAACTAGGAATAAGGAAGGGATAGCCATTTCAATTTTCTTATCTTTAAAAAGGGAGGAATTAAATCTGACAAAGCCTCAAAGGGATGTTCCAAAGGTCCAAAATTGGCCTTTAATTCAAAATTCTCTTCTTACTTCAGGTAGGATCAAATATCATTCCTTCTTTAATTCTAAAAGTAGATCTAGTCCCTCAAAAGTAGGAAAGAAAAGAACAGGTGTGGAGACAGAATACTGACATTTCATTGAGATAGATAGAACTGTCTAAAAGTTTCCACTTTGAACATGAAGGAAAAAGCTTCACATTTCCAACAATCTGGAATTCAACCCTGGTCTGATATCTATAGGTCTTTCTTTTTGGAATTGGGAGGGTCAATGTCTGTTATACGTATATTTGAGACATGATAGCACTGGATAAAATTTAGATCCCTTCCTACCTTTCTCCCATTGCTCTGCAATGATCACTGAGTATGGAAGTAACTCTATCCATCTACACTGTAGTTTGCAAGATCTAGTCTAGAGATAGATTTCTGCATGCACACTTGGAGTTGTAGAGGTGGAATTAAGGAGAGAGTCAGGAGGAGGTACACTAGACTTCTGCCTACCCTGACCCTGTCTGCTACATGGTTTTCCTTCACAACTGTGAATACGATGTACACAGAGCACAGCTGCTGAGCCGGTACTCACGCTGGAGCATCACTGTGAAAGACTCCAATGACTTCCTTTGTCTTTATATGGGAATCCTGTGCAGGACACTTGGTCCCCTCTGGCCTCATTTTTGTCTCATAGGAGAAACCAAGAAGTTGGGTTCATTAAGATACTCTCTAGTTCTAAAGTCTAGGAGTTCCTGAAATGCTCTTGATTAATCCAAAGTCCAGGTAATCCTGAGTTTGAATCTCAGGTCTCTATGTTGCCTCACAGAAGCTTTTTCTCACCTTTCAAATGAGGAGATTAATACTTTGAGAATTTCTAAAAAATTCAATTACATAACCAGACAATGACTCTGTTATGATGCCTGGCACATAGTGGGGTCATAGGCTTACTTGTGGCTAGCTTAACTATAAACTCTGATGGAGCCATGGTCTATTGTACATGATGTGGTGCTCAGTGGGCTATTCTTACTGCAACATTACAGCACACAGAAAGTGCAAGATACAGTTTTATTTTTACCCCATTGCACATGGGGACCCTGAACATGGTCCCCTGAAGGCCACTTCCCTTCCATTATGCTGTGGGTGGAAGATGTTTAATTCTTTAGACCTCTCTCTTCCAAGCTGCCTTTCCCCTAAGTTCTCTGGCCTTATTAAGGTAACAATCCCTGTGTTAAGCCAGCTTCAGAAAGAGCTGGAGACTCATAAATGTCTTAGCTGAAAAGGACCTTAGTAATCAATTCATCTGGTCCTCTTTCTTAGCACTGTGCCTTTCAATAATGTTTTCGTTTTGTTTAAATGTCTGAAAACTGAATCCTCAGAAATGGGTTTAATCAGGTGTCCATTCGTCAGCACCAATGGAAGGAATACACTGATATTATAGCCTCACAGAATCTCTGAGGGCAAGGGCACTTTCTAGACCATCTGGTAGACCTGCTATGTACTGCATGAAACATCTTGAAAGCCCAAATGCTTAGGCTTTTTGTCTTCATCTGAACAGGAAACCCACTATCTCACAAGGCAAACAGTCCATTTTTAAACAATTTTAATTATTTGAAAAGCGCTCTTAAGATGAACTGACATCTGTTTCCTTGTAATTTTTCTAAGCATGGATCCTAGTTCTGATTTCTAGATAAATATAGACTACATTCTATTCATTTCATCTGGCAATCCTTAGATATATAAAGACTTCTATTCCTTTGACTAAAACACTCTCTATTTTCTCAACTGTTCTTTTCCAGAACTTTAACCCTCTACTATTTTCTGGAATATATTTCATTTTATAAATTTCTCTCTTGTTGTATTTTTCTTAGAATTAAGTCCATTATTCTAGCTATGGTTTTTCCAATGAAAAACAGAGACCGCTAACTCTTTCAAAACAAACAGCATATTTCTATTATTTCAGTCAAAGATATCATTAGTATTTTGAATAGTTTTATCTTATTTTTGATTTACATTAAGCATCTGTTAAAGGAAAACCTTTAAAAATACATTCTGATGGCATTTCTACCAGTAGTGTGTTATGATTCAATTCAGACCCTTAGAAGCCAGCCATATCTATAAAAAAGTTTTTTTTGTGGTTCAATTTTAAGGCCTTCCATGTATTCATATTAAATTTCATCTTATTGAATTTGGTTAATTTTTCCAAGCTCTTAATATAATTTTAAATCTTAAGCATATATTCAATGTATTTAATATTCTCCCCAACTTCCTGTCCTCCAGGAATTTTATGTGTGTCATTTTATGTTGCCGTTCAAGGCATGAATATAAATGTTGATTAGGTCACTGCCTAATAAATACAAGCTAGATAAATGCACAGTGGTAGGTACTAAAAAGTAAACAGATAGTTATGACAGCACCATAAATATTTTGATAAAGCAGTATAGGGTATTGGGTGAAAGAGGGTATCAGGGAGGTATCGGGAGCCTGTAAGTCATAGATTGGGGGAGTGTAATTAAAGAAGCTTTTTGGAGGAAGTGAGGTATATAAGCAATGGTCAGAAAGATGAACAAGTTAACCAGGTAGAAAAAGCGGTGGGGAAGGATGTTTCAGGGAAAGGGGAGTGAAGACTCAGGAAACAGAGTGTCTGGTTTACTTAAGAAATTGAAAGATGATTGATTGGCTGGAGTGCAGTAGTGGGACTACAAAGGAGGAGTAAGCAGGAGCCACTCATGCAAGCCCTGTAGACCATGCTAGGGAATCTGGACTTTAACTACATTGGGGATCCCCAGAAAAATCTGAAATAACAAACTGACATGTCTTTCTATATACATGTGTGTGTGTAAATTTCAAATGCTTCTGGTGAAAGAGTAAGAAAAGGAATGGATGGTGGCAGTGTTGGAGGCAGGAAGGTCAGCTAAGAGGATGCTTACTGCAGCATTCCAGGTAAGGGATGGGGTGAGTCTAGTCTGCCTGAAGGAATTGATTACACTGGTCCTGGAGCACTGCCAGGATTTGCCTCATCTCATCCCACCTCCCCTCCCATGATAATGGGCCCCTGAAAATAAGTATATCGGTTTTATGCCTTGATTTCCCCAGTATCTTTGACAAAGGGAAAAATAAAGCTGGAAAGAGGAAGTCAAGTATTTTTTAGTATCTCGTTGGTTTTATTCTCATTGCAAATGGAAACTCTGGTTTTCTAGTTCCATAAGCCTGTCCAGTGAACTTGGTTAATATCTAGTGAGTCTGGTTAAAAGTCTGGTTAAAGCCAGTCTATCTTCAAAGTAGTGTAATGCAGTGATACTTTGGTGGGCTACTGATATGCACTGGAAGAATAAGAGTTCTATGCTTATGCCAATTTGGGAAAGGCTGGCTTAAACAAAGTCAATCAGGATTATTGAAGGATTTATGGGAGACATTGATGTAGACTATAAATCTCCTACAGGTGTCATGTTTTCCAAATTTAAATGACCATGGGAACTATTTTTTTTGTGGCAATCAGTGTTTTGCCAAATATGTTCCAGGAGATGCTTCACTATTTACTAATTATGCAACCTCAGGGAAGTTATTTAATCTCTCTTCAGTTTCCTTATCTTTAAAAAGACAATAAAACACTTGCCTTATAGGGTTAGTTTAAGGATTGGATGAAAAAAATGTAGGTAAAGTGCTTTAGCAGTGTCTGGCACCTAGTAAATTCTCACAAATTATTTTTATTATATTAGCATTGTTACTATTAAGACAAGAGATTAGCACAGTGGGTAAGAGTATGAATTTTAGAGACAGACTGCCTGGAGTCACATCCCAGCTCTGGCACCTACCATCGCTGTGACTTTGCACAAGTTACAAATTTCCTGTGCCTCAGTTTTATCATCTGCCAAATGGTGGTGGTGTGGGGGTTAAATGAGAGAATGTTGCATTCCTGGAGCACTTAAGTGGCTCAGTTGGTTAGGTGTCTGACTCTTGATTTTGGCTCAGGTCATGATCTCAGGATTGTGAGATTGAGTTCCACCTTGGGCTCCATGTTCAGCCTGGAACCTGCTTGAGATTCTTTCTTCCGTCTCCCTCTGCTTACCTCCTGTCCCCACTAGTGCATGCTCTCTCTCGAAAGAAAGAAAGAAAGAAAGAAAGAAAGAAAGAAAGAAAGAAAGAAAGAAAGAAGGAAAGAAAGAAGGAAAGAAAGAAAGAAAGAAAGAAAAAAAGGAAAGAAAGAAGGAAGGAAAGAAAGAAAGAAAGAAAGAAAGAAAGAAAGAAAGAAAGAAAGAAAGAAAGAAAGAAAGAAAGAAAAAGAAAGAAAGGGAGAGAAATGGAATGCTGCATTCCCTGTATTCTGAGAAGACAGGCTTGCTTTTCTTTTCTTCCATTTCTACAGGTGGATGAAATAATTTTCTCTTCATTCCCAGAATATGCTTTTCCTTTTTTAAATAAAAATTAACTATAATTAAGCATTTTGCATCATGTTAATATAGGCGATTTAATGCCTGAAGTGGAGCTTGAAGTTGGTTATGCATCATAAAATGCATATTCTATTTATCATAGGATTAACCATACAAGTCTATAAATGTCATTTATTAGACCATTTCATTCTTAACATATACCAGTTTCAGGACTATATATATAGTATATAGTATATTTGTACAGTGTTGAAGACAGTGATCTAGGGTTTTATAACATGGGGCCTCCAGACTAGCACTTTTATTTCAGACTGGAATAAAAATGCCATGCTTTGATAGCACATAACTCATATATTGCTTAGTAAGTAAGAGTACTAATAAATTATTTTGAATATATAAAACCTATGCCCCAAAAACTACAGTTTCATAGTGAAAACAAATATGTAATTTATATTTTCACATTAATACATATTTAAAAAATATTTTCTATTACATAATAATATATAAAATAAACATATATTAATGTATACATGAAGAATTTGTTTTAAAATAAGGCAATCTATAATGTTATAATTTTAATAACACTTCATTCCAAGTATGGAGTTTTTAAAAATACTATTTTTTTCTAAGTGATCTTTTCATTCTCTCCTGCAATATCTTTCTAACAGGTCAGTGCTTTCAGGAAAAAAGAAAAAAAAATATCATGAAAAATTATAGTGGTACCTCATGTGGGGAAAAACTAAGGCAATGATAAGTAAAATTTCCTTGTGTAATCTCTTAAAATAAAAGTCCATATTAAAATAATTTAAACCAAGAAAAACATTTCATTTAATAAAAAAAACTTGAGGGATGCCTAGGTGGCTCAGTTGGTTAAGCATCTGACTCTTGATTTTGCCTCAGGTCATGATCTCAGGGTCCTGAGATCGAGCCCTACACTGGGGTCTGCACTCAGCATGGAGTCTGCTTGAGATTCTCCCTCTCCTTCTGTGCCTCCTCCTGCTTATGCTCTTTCTCTCTTTCTAAATAAATGAAATCTTAAAAAAAAAAATAAAACCTTGACCAAAACATGGAAGATTATAAGCAACACTGAGAGTTTGAGAATTTGAAGAACTAATGTTCTAGATTATAGTCAAATAGACAAGACATATAGAGGAGTAATGGGAGGTGCTTTATCCTTTAGAGGGAGAAGGAAATGACAGCCTTATTGCCCTCCCCCTAGTGTAATCTGATAGCTCTCCAGATCTGCTAGGGGGGTGAGTACTAAGGAATAAGGTGAGGTCCCAATACCACCAATTAAACATTTTTTTCATTGCTCATGAACACTCACCCACAGAGCAACCTTTGTATTTGGTGTTTACGGTACCTAATAATAACAAGGGCCCTACAGATGTCATAAAATACCATAAAATACAAGCATAGATATACAAAATCATAGTTTTTTCTATTTTCCATTTTGCTTAGTGTTGTCTCTCTTCATGCAGTAAACACTCAGTAAACATTTATTAAGTTGGCATATTGATTTCTGCTTTTTTTTTATTGGATTAACGAGACATACTTTAGATTTAAAGAGCTTTCTCATCACCCAGGCTCCATTTGACACAAACAGGAAATGAATTTGCTTCTCCCTGTCCAAGCCCAGTTCCTGGCAAAATGGAGCCACTCATTGCTAAGCTAATTTTGGTTTTTTTTTTCTTTCTTTCTTTAGAGATATTGTAGCTAGGAAGTTGGCAGCTTGCTCTTTCAAAGTGACAGCTTTCAAAAAAGTCTACCTAACACAATTTAGCCTAATTCCAAACATACCAGAAAAATGGACTGTTAAAAAAAAAAACTCTCCTCATGAGCCAGCTGCTGCTCTGTCCTCCTACCCTTTCCCTAATACGAAAAAAAGTAGATTATTTTCTCCTTAGGTTGTAAAAATATTCTTCCGAGAATGATTATACCTGTCATAGATGGAATCTTGAAATAAGTTAAATGTTTAGGTTCATATCCTAGGAATTCCCTAGTGAATTGAAATCTCCTTGCAATCTTTGGTAATATTATTACCAAACTGTAGGCATAAACACTGTCCATGAGGAAGCAGATTTGTTTATTGTTGAAACAACAGGATAAAAGTTCCTTTCTCATATTTCTTTTGGATAACCCAAATTTTAAAGTTTATCATTAATTAGAATAATTAAAATCATTTTCTCAAGCAGCTTATTGTTTTTTAACTGTTGCTACTCAAATGTCGTGTACTATAAAATGTATAAGAAATGCTCAGCTGCCCAGAGGAATCTAGAATAAGAAGTGAGACCAGCATCTTCTCCAGGGATGGAAATATGCCATGTCTACTTCTCCTCTCACCAGAAGTATCTCAACAGCCTCCAGATGTACTTCCTTCTCTCCATTTGCTCTTCACCATTGGAATTACCTTCATGAAACAGAATTCTGATTATGTCATTTTGCTATTTAGAATCCTTTGCAAGTCCTCCTTTATCTGCAGGAGAAAAGGTAAGGTCTCAGTGTACCTACTATAACAGGTCCCTGCCTACTTTTCCCATGCTCATCCCCCCTTGTCCCCATTACTTTGTATGTACTGTTCCCTCTGCTAGAAATGCTGTTGCCATGCATTTGTCTGCCTGGAAGACTCCTATTCATCCTCTAAGACCCAACTCAGATGTCCTTTCATCATAAAGCCTTCCTCACCCTCTTTCCCACTGTCCCCACACTGTACCATTCCTTTCTCTGTTCTTCCACTGAAATTGGCATAATTTCTGTGACAGTATTTGTTGCACTGAATTGCAATTATATTTTCTGTGTCTATTTCATCTACTAGATGGAGAGCCACTTGAGGCCAGGGATTGGCTTACTCATCTTTTTGTCCTCAGAGAGAACTTAGCATACGTCTTGACACATAGGTGGCAATCATTAAATGCTTCTACACAAACCAAATGAAAGAATGAATTGGTTCTATACAACATCATTTCTTCATCATACATTTAATGCCTTTCTAATTCTTTTAAAACCCTCAACCCAGAAGGGTTTACTCTGCACAAAGGAGAAAGTGATGATTGATTAATTAGTTAATTGCTTTGGATCTGACCACAGGTGGGTTGGGAAGGAGGAGGGATGCTCATAAAGGCACAAGACCCCATTAACCTGAAAGATTCTAGATCTATCCTGCATTTGACTTTTTGAGAGATCCAGGCTTGCTTTCCAGTTTGAATTCATCACATTAGGCCTGCCAAATAAGGATTATAATCACTACTGCAAAGGATCACCTATGGTTAATAATGCAGTCAAACCAGACCAAGAATATAAGGCTATCTTCCAGAACATTATGTCTCTTGCTAAAATAACCTTTGAGACCAAGAAAGCTGTAGAAAGATTTCCAGAAACAACCACTAAATATTCAGAACAGTCTATTAGGAAGAGATGCAAATCCAGCAATCTGAGGAGATTTTCACATAATTTAATTGGCTACAGCTGAGTTCAGAAGGGGGCATTAACTACCCTTAAAATGCACGAGGATGTCAAACATAGCCACTGACTGGCTTGTCCCATCTCTGGGGTCTCAATGTCACCTCAAATATTTCCTTTTTTTTTTTTTAATATCATGCTGCTGTATGGGAAGTACCTATGTGAGTTTATACATTTTGAAATGCATGCTAAAGTCATTCTTAACCAAATATTCACAAAAGCTATGAATTAGGGTATCATACACACTCAGTGTATATAATATGTATTTACTGGCACAGGACTATTCGAAATGAAAAATCTGTCATTTAACCCTTTTCCTCCTTTCCTCTCTGCCTTTTCCGTCAGTTTGGCAAGAGCAGCTTACTGAAGGGACACTCTTGGAAAAGACTTCCATTGAAACAAATGAGGAGAGTTTGACTTAGGGCTTTTGTGAGCCAAAGCTGTCCTCAGACGGGCTCAGGGAGCTTCAAGCCCTCTTGGACGCCCCTAGGGGTCACTGCATAAACTGCAAAAAGACAGCAGCTAATCACAAGTGACAGCTTCCACAGGGGATGACTTGGGAGAAACTGATGTCAGAAAATCTGCTTTTGGCACAATTCAAGAGAAATACGAAATGTAAAGAAAAAGTAGAAGATAGTTCTTGATCATATGGTTTGAATACTGGTATTTTTCTTCGTTCTACTCATCTAGAGCTTCCGCCATGACACCTAGGTTCAGAGACCCTATCCTCAGAGTATGTAGTACTTAGCTCACCTATGGGAGACAGAGTAAAAGAAGGCATGTTTTTAAAACTTGGAACCTGCTATTAATAATAACATTATAATGATGCTAGGCCTGATGAGTCATTCAATTCTCAAGTGATTGACTGTTCATTCATTCTACAAATAGTCATTGGATACTCGCATTCCTCTGCCAGGGCCTGTAATAAGTATCCCAGAATGTCACTCGGGCTGTGGACACATATGATTGCCAAGCAAATGATGACTGATTTTTCAAAATAATTCCCCACCCGTGCCTCCAAAAATAAATACATAGAACACAGTAATCCCAGATATTTTTTTGTTGTTGTTGTTAAATCAACCTACCTACTCAAGTTATCTGGTAGTTCTGGTTTCTTATTAGCCACGTTTTGTTCAGATTTCAGATATATATATCCCCCAGGCTGTTACATGCTCCTCTTAGAAACAAGTGTTCAGGGCGCCTGGGTGGCTCAGTGGGTTAAAGCCTCTGCCTTCGGCTCAGGTCATGATCTCAGGGTCCTGGGATCGAGGCCCGCATCGGGCTCCCTGCTCAGCGGGGAGCCTGCTTCCTCCTCTCTCTCTGCCTGCCTGTCTGCCTACTTGTAATCTCTCTCTGTGTCATATAAATAAATAAAATCTTTAAAAAAAAAAAAAAAAAAAAAGAAACAAGTGTTCACTGGGGTGGGCTCCTAACCTTGGAGGGTATGATAACTTGCACATTCTGAATCAATGAAGATTCGTTGGTCAGGTCTATGGGACTTGACCAACAAATCGTCATTGATTCAGAATTGAATTTGTTGGTCAAGTCCCATAGACCAAGTGTCTCATAGACACTAGTCATTTGATCATCATGGCAATTGTGAAGTAGGTATTGCTTCCATTTTCTTGATGGAGAAACTGAGGCTCCCCTGGGTGGCAGAGTGAGTAAGTGACAAATGTAGAACCAGAACCCAGTTCTTCTGAGTCCTGAACCAAGGGGCTCTTTGTTACATCTCATTGCCTCTGTTTGCATTTCTCCTCACTGAACCTATGCCCCTTTCTCTTTCTGTTTTTTCTGCCCACGTCTTCCAGGATGTTGGCCGCCATTCCCCAGGGCCAAGAGTCTTCTCTGTTAGAGGAATTTTTGCTAAAAAACTGAATACACTAGGGTATAATAATTTGCTTATAATTGCTTGATAATTTGATGTGTGCATGATTTCCAATTTTATTTGCTTTCTTAAAGAAAAAAGAAAAAAGAAAAGAAAAGAAAAAGAAAAAACTCAAGATTGGGCAGTGAAGGAGTGAACATCGACTACTTGCTTTGATGTCAGTTTCCCCACCCTATAACGTGGGGATTTAGATGAGTTGATTAGCAAGTCCTTTTTAACTCAATTTTGTGGCTCTAATGGCAGAGTCATAGGGAATGCAGTACCCCTCTGGGAAAGAGAGCTCAGAACTACAAGTTCACAAGTCTGTTCCAACCCTTCCAGTCAACTGAAGAAGCCCTTCTGTGAGCTTCCCCTCCAAATTTGGATGGCACCTTAGCGGGTGGTACTAGATATCTCTGTTTTCACAGCTGGATATCAAATTGTCTAGACATGACAGTAACACAATGAAACCTGTCCACAAGGTGCAGGCAGTTCTTTGATTTGCTCTTGCTTGTTCTTTCCCTTTGCTTTCAACTGCAGATCTCTTTCTGAGGAGGTGGATTAACCACGTACCACAGGGTGATGGTGGGCACCTGCCCCCAGCAAATGAGTGTTTACCTCCCAGGGAAACCAAGTGCAGAGTACCCTCAGGAGCAGAAGTGGGTTTGCTGCATGAGTGCTACCAACAAAAGTGGTCCATGCGAGATGCCAT
Source organism: Ailurus styani (assembly GCA_002007465.1). NCBI lineage: Eukaryota > Metazoa > Chordata > Mammalia > Carnivora > Ailuridae > Ailurus > Ailurus styani. The sequence goes on from LNAC01001931.1 coordinate 19,966, forward strand.
TCAGGGACATGAATCTGAATGTCCCTGCTGTGGCCCAAGAGAATGGCGTCTGTGTCACCAAGCCACTGCTGGCACCTGGGCCCTGTCACAGTTGACAGGGCTGAGTAGAGGTCAGCTGCTGGCTGCTACTCCCAGAGCAGGTCCCTTGGGATCAGTGGAGGCGATAGCAGGGGAAGCAGCTTGCCTCACCTGCTCACCAGGCTGCTCTGGAGAGAAATAGAGGATTTCCATCTCCATTACTGTCAGAGTCTGGCATCTTTTGCCAGCTCTGAAATTCACAGCAAAGGAGAGGAGAGGGAGGAGGGAGAGGGAAAGAGGCACACGCCAGACAATCAAAACAGCCACAATATTTTGGAAGTGGAAACTTCCAACTAGAGAATATTTTTAAAAACAGAACAGTAGCGCTGGAAGAGGCATCCACTGAGCCAATGCCCTTGTTTTCTAGAGGAAATAGCTAAGAGGTAGAAAGACAAAGTGACTTCCCTGGGATCACAAAGCTATTAAATGGCAGAACTGGGACAAGAATCTGGATCTTGAGGCCTTTTACCACGGAAAAGAAAGCTAGGGAGTCTTTTCTTTAATACCAGACACTGGCAGGAGATCTGCTTTTGTGGGAGCCTAGTGGAGACAAAGGGTGCTGACCCAGCCAGCATCTGCAGGGAGGAGCAGGTGACCGGCCCTGTACCTTGCAGGTTGACGCCTCGGGGCACTAGCCCCTGTAGCTCCACAGTGGGGAGGTCATCCTCCGCCGCATTGGACGCATTGCGGGGCAGGGCTCTCCTGCCTCCAAATGCAGGCTCCGAGGTCTCGGACATTCTCAGCTTCACAGGCTCCTTGTGGGAGTGAAAGGGAGACACAGAAAAGGAATGGGAGGCGAGTTACATTTGAGACAAGGATTCAAAAATAGAGAAGCAGACATATCTGTGTGGGATAGCACTGGAGCAACACATTTTGAGTTTCACATAAATAAAACTTGAGAAGTGGCAGTAAGGATTAGTCTAATGATGGAGTATAGTTCCCCAGGGATCTCGGAGAGATTTCTTGTTTGTCAGAACACATGGAAAGCAGAAAAAAGGGGCTTACTTGAAGAAATGAAAAATGTAGAAGATTTTAGAAAGCAGGTTCCCCCCCCCTTTACTCCCAAAGGCAGTATTTTTATAAGAAAAGTTTATTGTCATATGCCCATACATATGTCCATTTCATATGGACTTATGAAGCCCTAAGTCACTTTCAAAAACAAAGTCATCCAACCATGTCCAGATAAGTGGCATCCTCCAAAGCTTTCATTTTTGTGATTTCATTCAACCAATATTTAGTGAGAGCTTACTATGTGCCAGGCTGTGATCTGGGCACTTGGGCTACATCAGAGAACAAAACAGAAGATTGTTGACCTAGGGCTTCCAGTCCAGTGAGGGTTAGGGTGGAGGCCACACTTTGCAGAAGGGTAATAACAGTAAACAGAAAGGGTATAACAAGGTGGCAAATGCTTTGGAGCCAGGACCACACAGAACAGGAGAAAGCAGATGGAGTCTGGGTGGGTGAAGGGGGTACATTGCAATTTTGAATTAGGGCTATTAATAGCCTTTCTCTAAATGTACTTGGTCAGTGGTGCTAACACTGCCTTTGCTCCAAGCCTGCTTCCCCTTCCTCTGGAGTTTGTATAGGCTAGGAGCCAGCTTAAACACCACACACCTCACTGTCAGGCCCCGATCAGTACTTGTTGACCAACTGACCAAATAAAGGGAACCCTTGTTTCTGGACCAAATGGAGCATTCACCTTGATCACCTAGATCACCCAGTCATGACTCTTGGTTATTTGGCTCTTTTCAGAAACCAAGCACACCCTCAAAAGATGAAGAGCCTCCACTACAGAGGTAACCAGAGTAGACTGTTCCAGAAACATGTTGGGCAAAGGCAATGCAGCTGGAGACAAGAGAACCACTTTCTAGGGTATTTGGTCTGGGAAGGAGACAGCAATATTTACAAGTACAAAGTCTGAATAGGTTTCTATAAATACCTACAGACATATTTACAAAGTCTCTAATGAGCTGAGGGGACAGGGAGAAAGGGTTAATGATGGAGGGAAGGTAAGAAAAAGCAATCCTTGTTGGAAAATAACCCCCAGGTGGGCTTAGGATCACTGAGGGATGGGAGGGTTTGGGGGAGAACAGAGTAGAGCAGTGCAGTAGCCTGTTGGGAGAGAGAACCCAGAAAGCAGAGAGCTGGGGAGCCCCAGGTGTTTGCTAGGTAAGAGGAGCCTGTGCAGGTGAGTGCAGGTGGGCAGAAGCGCCCTCTTTTCCACAGGTCTGGGGGGGGGGGCAAGTGCTCATGTTCATCTCTTGAATTGGGAAGGGGAAAAGGGATGCATGGGGATGCAGAGCCAAGCCAAGCAGGTGTTCTTACCTGGCCCTATATCCCTCTCTCTCTGTCTCACCCCTCCACAGTCTGCTCTGCTGAGGAGAGAGGAGCTCCCTTGGGGGAGCACTCCCAAGTCCCCCATTCCCATCTGGTGGCCTTCTTGCAAGCAGAGCCTTCAGGAAAGCTTGAAAGAGTACCTGAGAAGTCCCTGCTTGGACGGAAGTGTGGCTGGGTAGGCGCGGAGATGGGGGCCAGGAAAGGCAGTGGACAAGTGGGGGCACCTCTTACCCCTGTCCCCTATACCCGGAGCAGCCGCCTGAGGGAAAACT